>CM023482.1:98150254-98375254 GCA_013339685.2 Hyalomma asiaticum
ACCAAGACTATAGTCTTACCTTTTTGGCATTTTGGGCAAGATTTTGAGAGACCGTATTTTATTCAGGAAGGCGCGCAATAAGTAGAGGAATGCTCTACGATGCGGGAAAACGCATTTTGTGCGACTTCTGATCGAGTCAAAATTTCACAAAAAACCCAAGACTATAGTCTTACCTTTTTGGCATTTTGGGCAAAATTTTGAGAGACCGTATTTTTATTCAGGAAGGCGCGCAATAAGTAGAGGAATGCTCTACGATGCGGGAAAACGCATTTTGTGCGACTTCTGATCGAGTCAAAATTTCACAAAAAACCCAAGACTATAGTCTTACCTTTTTGGCATTTTGGGCAAGATTTTGAGAGACCGTATTTTTATTCAGGAAGGCGCGCAATAAGTAGAGGAATGCTCTACGATGCGGGAAAACGCATTTTGTGCGACTTCTGATCGAGTCAAAATTTCACAAAAAACCCAATACTATAGTCTTACCTTTTTGGCATTTTGGGCAAGATTTTGAGAGACCGTATTTTTATTCAGGAAGGCGCGCAATAAGTAGAGGAATGCTCTACGATGCGGGAAAACGCATTTTGTGCGACTTCTGATCGAGTCAAAATTTCACAAAAAACCCAATACTATAGTCTTACCTTTTTTGGCATTTTGGGCAAGATTTTGAGAGACCGTATTTTTATTCAGGAAGGCGCGCAATAAGTAGAGGAATGCTCTACGATGCGGGAAAACGCATTTTGTGCGACTTCTGATCGAGTCAAAATTTCACAAAAAACCCAATACTATAGTCTTACCTTTTTTGGCATTTTGGGCAAGATTTTGAGAGACCGTATTTTTATTCAGGAAGGCGCGCAATAAGTAGAGGAATGCTCTACGATGCGGGAAAACGCATTTTGTGCGACTTCTGATCGAGTCAAAATTTCACAAAAACCCAAGACTATAGTCTTACCTTTTTTGGCATTTTGGGCAAGATTTTGAGAGACCGTATTTTTATTCAGGAAGGCGCGCAATAAGTAGAGGAATGCTCTACGATGCGGGAAAACGCATTTTGTGCGACTTCTGATCGAGTCAAAATTTCACAAAAACCCAAGACTATAGTCTTACCTTTTTTGGCATTTTGGGCAAGATTTTGAGAGACCGTATTTTTATTCAGGAAGGCGCGCAATAAGTAGAGGAATGCTCTACGATGCGGGAAAACGCATTTTGTGCGACTTCTGATCGAGTCAAAATTTCACAAAAACCCAATACTATAGTCTTACCTTTTTTGGCATTTTGGGCAAGATTTTGAGAGACCGTATTTTTATTCAGGAAGGCGCGCAATAAGTAGAGGAATGCTCTACGATGCGGGAAAACGCATTTTGTGCGACTTCTGATCGAGTCAAAATTTCACAAAAAACCCAAGACTATAGTCTTACCTTTTTTGGCATTTTGGGCAAGATTTTGAGAGACCGTATTTTTATTCAGGAAGGCGCGCAATAAGTAGAGGAATGCTCTACGATGCGGGAAAACGCATTTTGTGCGACTTCTGATCGAGTCAAAATTTCACAAAAAACCCAATACTATAGTCTTACCTTTTTTGGCATTTTGGGCAAGATTTTGAGAGACCTATTTTTATTCAGGAAGGCGCGCAATAAGTAGAGCATGCTCTATGATGCGGCCAACGTATTTAGAGCGACTTCTGATCGAGTCAAAATTTCACAAAAAACCCAAGACTATAGTCTTACCTTTTTTGGCATTTTGGGCAAGATTTTGAGAGACCGTATTTTTATTCAGAAGGCGCGCAATAAGTAGAGGAATGCTCTACGATGCGGAAACGCATTTTGTGGTACTTCTGATCGAGTCAAAATTTCACAAAAAACCCAATCTAAGTCTTACCTTTTTTGGCATTGGGCAAGATTTTGAGAGACCGTATTTTATTCAAGTAAGGGCGCGCAATAAGTAGAGGAATGCTCTATGATGCGGGAAAACGCATTTTGTGCGACTTCTGATCGAAGCAAAATTTCAAAAAAAACCCAAGACTATAGTCTTACCTTTTTGGCATTTTGGCAAGATTTTGAGAGACCGTATTTTATTCAGGAAGGCGCGCAATAAGTAGAGGAATGCTCGACGTGGTGGGAAAACGCATTTTGTGCGACTTCTGATCGAGTCAAAATTTCACAAAAAACCCAAGACTATAGTCTTACCTTTTTTGGCATTTTGGGCAAGATTTTGAGAGACCGTATTTTTATTCAGGAAGGCGCGCAATAAGTAGAGGAATGCTCTACGATGCGGGAAAACGCATTTTGTGCGACTTCTGATCGAGTCAAAATTTCACAAAAACCCAAGACTATAGTCTTACCTTTTTTGGCATTTTGGGCAAGATTTTGAGAGACCGTATTTTTATTCAGGAAGGCGCGCAATAAGTAGAGGAATGCTCTACGATGCGGGAAAACGCATTTTGTGCGACTTCTGATCGAGTCAAAATTTCACAAAAACCCAATACTATAGTCTTACCTTTTTTGGCATTTTGGGCAAGATTTTGAGAGACCGTATTTTTATTCAGGAAGGCGCGCAATAAGTAGAGGAATGCTCTACGATGCGGGAAAACGCATTTTGTGCGACTTCTGATCGAGTCAAAATTTCACAAAAACCCAATACTATAGTCTTACCTTTTTTGGCATTTTGGGCAAATTTTGAGAGACCGTATTTTTATTCAGGAAGGCGCGCAATAAGTAGAGGAATGCTCTACGATGCGGGAAAACGCATTTTGTGCGACTTCTGATCGAGTCAAAATTTCACAAAAACCCAATACTATAGTCTTACCTTTTTTGGCATTTTGGGCAAATTTTGAGAGACCGTATTTTTATTCAGGAAGGCGCGCAATAAGTAGAGGAATGCTCTACGATGCGGGCAAACGCATTTTGTGCGACTTCTGATCGAGTCAAAATTTCACAAAAAACCCAAGACTATAGTCTTACCTTTTTTGGCATTTTGGGCAAATTTTGAGAGACCGTATTTTTATTCAGGAAGGCGCGCAATAAGTAGAGGAATGATCTACGATGCGGTAAAACGCATTTTGTGCGACTTCTGATCGAGTCAAAATTTCACAAAAACCCAATACTATAGTCTACCTTTTTTGGCATTTTGGGGAAGATTTTGAGAGACCGTATTTTTATTCAGGAAGGCGCGCAATAAGTAGAGGAATGCTCTACGATGCGGGAAAACGCATTTTGTGCGACTTCTGATCGAGTCAAAATTTCACAGAAAACCCAAGCCCATATCTTACCGTTTTTGGCATTTTGGGCAAGAATTTCAGAGACCGCATTTTTATTCAGGGAGGCGCGCAATAAGTAGAGGAATGCTCTACGATGCGGTAAAACGCATTTTGAGCGACCGTATTTTTATTCAGGAAGGCGCGATAAGTAGTGGAATGCTCTACGATGCGGGAAAACGCATTTTGTGCGACTTCTGATCGAGTCAAAATTTCACAAAAAGACCCGAGACTATAGTCTCACCTTTCTTGGCATTTTGGGCAAAATTTTGAGAGACCGTATTTTTATTCAGGAAGGAGCGCATAGTATTGGGTTTTTTTGTGAAAGCTATGTCGCTACGCTATGTGGCTACGATATATATCGCTATATCGCTACGATATATGTCGCTACGAGCGCCGGCGACTCGTGTGTACGCCGCCAGATGCCGCGACGATACCGTTGGCTGAAACGAAGGAGCACATCGTAAGAGCACGTTGTTCGCAGTTAGGTTGGGAAAATTACGCGCCCGTCACTGGTTAGGGGCCAATCAGCGGCCTCCCATCCATCGTTCGATGGGGGGGGGGCGTTTGAAAACGCCTTTTGGCGAGCCGCTGCGATCTTTTGCGATGCGCGTGTTCAAAACCTTATTGTAAATTACACACTACGCAGAGCGACGAAATCTGTCCCTTAATGATCCTGATCACTCGCTCTACCGGATCACCATGTTTGCACAAAATGGTCAAAACCGTTTCAGGGTCCCTTTAAAGGGCAACTATGGCGATTTTATGTTGTCCACTGACCTCAATCAACTTTTCAGTATATGTTTTCAGTACTACAGCAACTGGGTTGGGCTGGAGCGCATTCGGAAGGCATTATGAAATCATGACTGGAAACTTACCGCTCTCACTAAAACGAAAAGTATTCAATCACTGCATTCTCCCAGTACTAACGTACGGCACAGAAACGTGGAGGATAACGAAAAAACTAGAGATAAAACTAAGGAGCACGCAACGTGCAATGGAAAGAAAAATGTTGGGGGTAACGCTAAGAGATAAAAAACGAGCGGAATGGATCAGAGAACAGACAGGAATAGCCGATATTATTATATCAATTAAAAGAAAGAAGTGGACCTGGGCAGGACATGTCATGAGGAGGAAAGATAACAGATGGACAGTAAGAGCAACGGAATGGATACCAAGAGAGGGAAAACGTAACAGAGGCAGGCAAAAGATTAGATGGAGCGATGAAATTAAAAAGTTTGCAGACATAAAGTGGAACCAACTCGCTCAGGATAGGGTGGATTGGAAATCGTTGGGAGAGGCCTTCGTCCTGCAGTGGACCTAAACAGGCTGATGATGACTACAGCAACTTATGCCAAACCAGGTGGTTGCAAGTCATTTACCCAGACAACACACAACATCCCAGGGACGTCCCAGAAATGTACCAACACCCCACATCCATGTTGGGATGTCCAAAAAACGTCCAAAGGACATGTACTTAAGGATCATCCCAAATACATCCATGGTTGGCCTTTATTAGGACTTCAAATTAGTGCCTTTCAGCAAGTGCCACTATTTGATTATTTCGGTGCAACGTCAGATAACCCGGCAATTTAATTATGAATACCGGTATTTGCTTAATGAAGCGCGTGCGTTTGAAATCAGCTGTGATTGAGGGCGCCGGTTATAATTTTGCATTTCTTCCAAAGTAGTGAGTTAATATTCTGAAGTGCAGGCCTCTTGTGCTGATTTGTCAAGTCATTTAGGTCACCACACGGGAACGCCGAAGTCTGCTGAGCCATAGTACCCCCGCATTTTGACTTTGCTCATACGCGGTAACACGGACACAAAACAGGAAACGGCTTAAACGTCTTGGATTTCGGATACAAACACGCCTTCCGAAAAGTTGTATTTGAAGCGGTAATATAATTTGCAAATAAGCTTTGCTATAAAAGAGACATGCCGCCGAAAAAATCTATGCACTGATATTTGTCAGAGGTAACAAATGTGCAATTAAACTTTTTCAAATACGTCCACTTCGGCAAGAGCCTTCACGGCCGACACCCTTAGCCACTGCGAGCTGTTTCTGCAGTTTGTCGTCACACGTGGTCTGATGTGCGTGGTACTTAGATCATCACCAGCTTATTTATCGGTGTGTCCAGCGTATTTGGAATATTCGGTGAGCCAGCCTGAGTTCATAACAGTTGAGGTAAGCTTTGACCATTTCAGTTGTTACATTCTTAGCAGCTTTCTCACATTTTGTTTGTTGCCCCTTCTGTAGTGTTTGCTCACAGAAGCAACGGGTACGAGACATGGATGCTACATGCGTGGCCCATGGTAGGTCGTGTGCTGTGAGTATTGTTACAACGCTAACATTTGCATCGCTTGTATTACTGCCGCACTGCATTTTCATCACTCTCGTGTCATCTCTTGCTTTTACGCAGACTGCCTTATTTGGTAATGAAACGCAGAACACAGAAGAAACAATCTCGGACATCGGCGTCCTCGTTCACCTGTGCTGCAGAACTGGCAATAGTCTAGCAATGAAGACCACTGGTGGCGGAAAGCGGAGGACATGTTGGAGAATCTGTGCATATGATACTTCCACCGGACTACTGCTGTACTAATCGTGGTATTCACCTTATTTTGGGCACTTTTCTTGGGCGGGGGGGGGGGGGGGCTAAGAATTCTGTGGTCAGTGAACGACTGCCGGCATGCGAGAAATTAATAAATCTCACAAAGAAAAAAAATAAAAAAGATCCCAATAACCTCCCACAACCTCGCTGTCCGGGACATCCCAAAAACATCTCTTTGTATCACTTAGGATGTTTTTCTGCAGTATATGGGACATCCCATGGGACGTCCCTACCTCCCAAGTTGGACGTCTTTTCGTAGTCCTTAGGACGTCCATGTGCTGTCTGGGTAGTTCTCCTGAAAATGAATTTTAAAAATTTTTAGCGGGTTCCCACGCGAGCCACCCTGTGTTTTTGACGTCATCACCTCCGCGCTGCCCACCCGAGCCAGCGGGCCTTCAAAAGCAAACCGGCGATTCTTCAGCGCTCAAATCATTTCATTTATTACCTTAAAGGCCCCCTTTTCAGGGGGTATTACATAAGGGGTTGGATTACAGAAAAACAAACAAACAGCAAACAATAGTTAACATTGAAGATAAAGAGTTATGCGTTGTTGGAAGGTAGATGATGAGGTGATGGCGACGACATCATAGGGCGCAGGCCGTTCCAGTCTACCGCTGTTCTGAGGAATAATGAATAATCGTCGCTGTCAAGACCAGAAAAGCTGGCATAACTCAATATGTCGTCGGATGACCTCGCCACTGGCATTTCTTTGGCGCCAGTTCCATATTTCTGGTGACGGGATGGCTGTGACATCGCTGCACACGCTACACGGAGCATCTTACAGTTTCTGTTTCGGTTTGAAGACAACTTTCAGTCGGTTATTTAAAGGGCCCGTCTACCGTCCTTCTTCGCTCTCCCGTTTTTTGGCTCAACAGAAAGCGTACCTTTCGAAGTCTCCCATCGTGCAGTGGTTTCTCCAGAAACTCAATAGAAATTATTAAAACACAATTTTTTTATCTACGAAGTCGCTCCTTTCCTAGTGTAGGCATGCCAACAACAATGGTTACCGCGCATGATGCGTCGTCGTCCCCCTGGAAACCCTTTCGGGCGCGGGAGGTTTCTCAACAGGAACCGGTTTCAAGGTCGACATTGCCAGAGGTGACGGGGAGGAGGAGGAGAGGCGAGGGAAAGTCGGCGCACGGGGGTGCGCCTCGGACATGCAGCGCCGCATGCATGACAAGCGCTGTACTACGCGCCTGTGCAGGCAGACGAATTCGAAGGCAGCGCCACCTGCGCCACCGCGAAAAAACAGTACAAATTGCTCTTGCACGCTATAACAAGGTGTCTCATGGGGTGAAGTACGCTTGTAAGACATACATAACAGTTTTTCAGCAGAATATGTATGCCTGCGTGGGCTGGTTCTTGTACACTTCGAAAATGACGAACACGCTGTTGGGTGTCGCTAGCGGCCTTTTTTGCACCACTTTCAGAGCAAAATTAAGAATCTAATTCTTTTCTGTGGGGTGAAAGCGTGCTCGTTCCCGCAAATGTGGCGCACGGTCTGCCCAATTTTACCACAATCTTAAAAAATTTTCCGAGCGGTAGACAGTCCCTTTAAAATTATTGGTGCATTTCTGAGCAAACTGAACCACCTTGGCGGTCACAGGACTATCAGTACCAATGGAAAACTTAAGCAAAGAAAACTTAAGAAAACTTAAGCAAAGTAACGTCACAACCCTCAATTTTCCAACACCCCACTGAGGTAACACCAGAGATAATTCGGTAACACCAGAGATACCCCACCGACATAACACCAGGGAGGGGTCATGCGCCCCTTTGCCCCCTTAGGCTTATAACGCCATTGTGCCCCGTTCGCAACGCCTTCTCAAAGAATGTTTATTAAAATTGGTGCCTTCTCCACAGAGTGCTGCAATTATTTAGGTTTCCTTGTAACAAAATGTTCTCATACATTCAAATGACAGTCCTAACTATCATGTTTGTAGGTTTTAGCTAGGTCATAGTTTTACAACTTTTCAGACGAATTTCAGTTTGCTAAATTCAATTTTGTTCACCAATGTACGTGTGCGCCATGATGGAGGGCTTCGTAGTCGGGTGCTCTGGCAGTTATTTGAAATTATTATTTCCACCACGGACGGCTACGCCAACACCGGACTTTCTGCAACATGAGTTCCTTAACACAATAGCATTAGAACTTGTGCTTCAGTGACGTGGAAGAAATTCTCACAATACGCTCACTCCCAATATTTTTATTCACAAAGACAATATATATAAATGGGAATTCCGTAGTCTCTGTGCAAAGACAGCTCTTGACATCGTGGAGCATTGCAGGTTTTCATCTATCGCTTAATTTGCGACTCTATCTACCCATCACACGTTCCAGCGTGTGACTATACAGCTTCAATAAAAAAAAAAAGAGAAAAGCACACGGCTAGCAAAACTATTATACAGTATAGTACAATGGCAGCACAGTAGTAAACACAATGCATTGCAGGACCTACATTAAGGGAATGGAACAAACCTACACATACTTCAGACAAGCAAAAATTCATGTTGATTGACAAGAGATAATGCACAAACAGGCAGAACCGACCACAGTATGCTTATGTCTGCCACATAATCTACTATGTGTAATCAAGAGTGCTTGCTGAACAACCCGAGGAAAAAAAAAATAACCCATTTTTGCAAGACATACAGAATGTAGGTTGACTGAGAGTAACATCGAGAATGTGTTCTTCACCCTAGTCTTGAAGTTCCTTAACCAAGTGCACATCTATCACCACAATAACAGTTAGTTTTATTACCCCTACAAAACATACTACACGTTAGGAAAATGTTGGCTCTAGCAACGTCCCTTGTTTAACCCTTAAACTGCTACCCACAGATTTTAAGGAACCTATAAATCTTGCTCTAAGTCTCATAAAAAGAAAACATGGAAGTTAGCAATGCATTTCTCAAAAGTCATTTTGTTTCTTGCTTCAACCGCTCCTTCAAGGGGCCCCTCGCCAGGTCCAGCCATTTTGAGCTGACAAGCGCAGTGCATATATGCTCACAATTGCATGTGCCAAGAGTTACATGGCGCACGCCTCAGAAAGCACTCAAACTTCAGTGTGAACATTGTTTGCTCTCCTCCTCATGGGCGCGCACTCCAGGATGAAGGGGACGACACTCTGCACAGACATGTGGTGTCACTCATAGTGACATTGAGAGTGCAGCGATCTGCCCGAACCAGTCAGGAGGCGCCACTTTCAGTAGCTCTCTCCTAGGAGAGGAAGAATTACTGGGAGCCCAAAAGCGCACATTTCGAGACACAGCATCGGCAACTGGCCAGAGTGTCATATTAGCAGCGACTCTTGCCCCTCCACTATGATGGTTTCGCGCTATTTCAAGCATTTTTATGCAAATAATGATCCGATAAGAAAAATTATTGCAGTAGAAGGATCACTATTGGACGCCTAGCAACTGTTCAAGGTATGCTGCTGTATAACGAACACTATTCATGTGGCCTGGTGAGGGGCCCTTTAATAAATGTGCCAACACACAAGGAAGGACAGCACAGTAGTGGGCCTAATCAAGTTTACGAAGAAGCATAATGCACTAATCAGCATCAAACCAGTACGAAGCGCTAGCTCAGTGGAAAAGGAAGATTTCCCCTCTATGCGAGGGCAACACAGTATTGTTAACAAACACGACTTCAGTCTGAAACTAGGCTATAAGCAACCAGGCTTCACAGCAATGTAATGCACTATTGTGGTTGATGCGCCCTGTAAGCTCTGATGGTGATGGTGCGTGCTCCAAAAAGTGCATACAATTTTTCATTTTATTGAGTAGCTGCTGGCTCTGCAACCACAGCACAGGGGCCTCAGTTTCTTGAAGGCACAAGAAATACTAATAATTAGGCCATAGTTTACTGATAGCAGTTCAAAACATGCGCCAAGTGAGGAGAAGCTACATTACACAGGTTGTGCTAAGAGCACCAACACATCCCACGAATTGCAGCTGCTTGTCATGTCGAAGGTGTGGTAATGTTACTTAAAGCCGAGACAGTTGAAATGGTCAAGGAGGTAAGGAGCAGCACTACGCATTAAAGAGAAATGACAGCAACAACAACTTGTAACTGAAGAAAACTGACAAATAGACCTGTCCTGGGGTACGTCACGAAAGGGCTGTGACGTCAGCCACGTGACCCTAGCGCGCACGTGCGAACGGACTGGTTGGCAAAACATTGCAGCGTTCGGCATGGTTGCATGCTGCCGTACGGGTGAACTGAGTTCGTACTCGTTTTTGTGCGCGTGCACATGACCGCTTTGACATGGTGGTTAGCTTTTGCGATGAAGGATATGCCAAACGCGCGATAAAAGGCAGCGGCATCGGGTCCTTGTTTGTTTTTTTTTCCTCGATTTCCGAAGTCCAAACGACACAGTGATGGAAAGCATGGGTGCGAGCTGTGCGCTGTGTAAAACAGCATCCGTCGGACAGCAACAGGATTTTTGGATTGCATTTAATCGCTGGTAAGTGCTAGCCTGTTACCTAGAGCTTTTAGGCGTTTTGTTATTTTTGCTTCCGCAGCATTTGTGAGCATGTATATTTTATTAACTCTGGTGCCCTGTCTCGATTTTCTGAGCTCCCGGAGTGGGTAGCTAACGTGTTTGCTTTCAAGAGGACTAGCCCTGAAACACAAAGAAAGAAGTGTGAGCGTTTTGAACGCGCTTTGAAACGGAAGCATTCGTTCAGTAAGCGGCGGTTCCGAATTTTGTGCAGATTTTCTCATTTCGCGCTCACTTCGCTGTAACTTGCGTCGGGCTAGCACTCCAAAGGAAAATTTGGTTTGTGTTTTCGGATGCGATAGCAGTACCAGTCTCGCCTGTTTTCGACCGTATAAAAGTTTAGTTCCTGAGCAGAAAGAACGGAAGGAAATGCAAATGAGCGCTACAACTCAACCGGCCATGCAAGTACAGTGCGCAGTGTGGACGCTGCCTGCAGCTCGTAAGGAATGGCGGTGGTTCTCCGTGACGGTGTTTGCTTTGAAAAACATGCATTCCATGCCTGGTTGGCAAAAGTTGCAGTGTTCGGCGTGGTTCCATGCTGCTGTACGGATGGACCGTGTGCGTACTGGTTTTTGTGCGCGTTACCTGGCCTCTTTGACACGGTGGTTAGCTTTTGCGACGTAGGATATGCCAAACGTGCGACAAAATTAAGGCAACGGCATCGTTTATTTTTTTTTCTTCTCGATTTCCGAATGACAGCAGTTGACGGAAAGCGTTGGTGCCCTAGTTCGAGACAAGCACTAGATGCACGTGGCCTTTCACTAAGCCGTACGCTTTGAGCGATCAGTAACGCTCCATGGCCTCTGCATTGTACGGGCTACGCATGCTCGCAAGGTACACACAGAGCTGAACGTTTGGTCAAGGTTTTAGGGTCATTCTTCCATTCCGAAATGGTGTAGGGGTATAGATACTGCATTCCACGAACTTGCAGCTTCTTTTCAACAAACCGCCAGCGCGCAACCTCGGGAAGGGACAGTACCATCGCGTGCAAAACCCGAGCAAACTGCTGGAGCCGCCGGAGCTTTTTGCCAACCACTGCGAAACTGGTCCGCTGCGATGTCGATGGCAATGCTCTGCGTGACGTCACATTGTTGACAAACAGGGACAGGTCTATATGGCAGCATACACACTCCAACCTTATGTAACAATGTTGCACACTGGATTGTAAGCAAAGTGCTGCCAGGTCAACTGATTCGGACATCAGGCAACTGAAATCCTCAATTTGTCATGTAATGATGAGTTCTTCCCAATGCACTGCGCTTGGCACATGTATTGCACTGACTGCTAAAAAGGTGATGTTGAATGTTTGAGGGAATGAGGTACATCCCATACTATGATTATAAGGCTGGTACCTATCTAACAAAATTAGTATATTTCTGCACCACACCAATACTTAACGAATTGTTGGCTAGCATTCAGTCAAACTGTTAAGTACTGACCAGATTATTATAATGCAACATTGGCCAAGAGTTGTGGTGAATCTGCAGGGTGCTGAATATGTGCCGTAAATGATACGTGCACTGCTAAGCCTATTTTCGCTTTTACAAACATGCAGTGAAGAAACTCGTCATTCTTTTTTTTTTTTCTGTCTTGCAGTTCACAGTTTCTTCTTTTACTGCATATTTGTATAAACTGATAAATGCTTGATGTTATCTATGTTACCTACCTAAGAAGGCAGGCCCGCTTGCCTAAATGTTGGCTATAGCAACATCCTCCAACTTTTCATTGATGTTACCTACTGCTTCCAAGTTAGTTATAAACCTTAAAGTTGTAATTATGCTAGACCCTGTACAACCAGATTAGGCTGTTTTATAGATAATAATGCATGTTAAATGCATGATTCATTCCACCATGCAATTTACTGCTACATAGACCATGTGATTTCTTGGCAGACTGCTTTCAAGAATACATTCAGTTTCATATGACGAAACATCACGCACAATATACTGTTGGAGCAACAGGCTCCATCATTATGCAACAGAAAACTGAGCGACATTGAGTTATTCTTTACGGAGTGTGTTCCGTTCTTTTCAGGACACACACTTCCACTGCCTTTGTCAGCCTACATGTACTGAGAGCAATAATATGTTAAAGATATCAAATGAACATATGGCCACGAAGTTCATTGCACAGACCAGTTGCACTATCTCAATTCTACATGCCCACTGTAGGGTATGCAAGCAGCCAAGCCCTTACTGCGCGCGTAAACACTAAATTCATACATATTTCTTGAAGCACGAGACCCATCAAATAATGCGCAGAACTCTGAATTGCTATTGAAGGTAATGACTCAGATACAACACTTTATAACCTGTACTGGCACATGAACAAGGAAAATGGCAAGAAGAGCAAATGCCAAGTTTTGTGTACTGTATTGCACTTTTCTGATTAGTAGTAGTGTTCCAGCTGAATTAGCAAGCAGCCAGGAGACAGAAAGTGAAAGAATGACTAAAACTGTTAAAAAGAGCTTCGGTTTATGTCCAGAAAAAGAAGAAAAAAACTACTTCTACTAGGCTCATAATGGCATCTCAGCCCACACTCCTCTCACCATAGCATGGTGCATATATGGGGAGATTATTTTGCATCAATTTTTTTTTTTTCACTGATGCCAATCAACCTGAAGTAAGAAGATATGGGGCTAGAAATGTATCTGCACTTCTGTAAGGGGAAATATACAACCCATGACTTGCTCTGATAAGGTTTGAGTTGAAGAACAGATACAGTAGTCCCTCGTTATAATGAACCCAGATACAACGAACTATTGCATATAACAAAGCAATCGCAATTCCCCTTGAAATTCCCATAGATGACATGGATATTGGCTATAACAAACTAATGGTTATAATGAAGTAATTATGGCTCCCCCTTCAGCTTCATTATAACGAGGTTTTACTGTAGTTAAAATTGACGAAGAACAGGGAATGTCACTAAAGCCAATGTTTTGACAGGCGGACTTGTTTTCTTCATGGTGGCAGCTGTTGCCTTCCTGACAAGACACGCCCACTTTTGGAAACAATGGCTCCAGCGACATTCCCTGTCCTTCATCAATTTGAACAGTCTGTTCATCAATTCAAGCCTGGATCTTCCCCTGAGCTTCTGTTCTAGTCCTGACCAGGGTTAATGCACTTGACAGCTAATGGCTCAATTCCACAGCATGTGCAAAGGAACCAAGCACAACTGATAAATGCAATCATGATTAGGCTTGAGTGTTAGAGGATAGCCACCTGGCACTACTACTAAAAGCGCAGCTGCAGTGATCAGGGACCATTGGCAACTGAAGCCTTTTTTTTTTTTTTTTAATAAATGTAATTTAAGGAGAGGTAGGTGCCCATGTGTGGCACCGGCCTTGTTTGATGCAAAGATTAAGGATGCAAGGCACGGAGATGTGACCTCAATATCATATTAGGCATTATTTGTTTTCGTACCTAACAACACTGGTAACAGCATAATGTTTTAAAACTTCATAACAGCCTATGCAGTGCGACTCAAGTACGGATGATAACGTACTACTGCGTGTACATGCAATATGCAGAGCAATGTCCCAGCAGTAGCAGCCTTTTGTTGATCCCTAAATTGTTTCTATGCTCTATGCTGAGCATGGCACATATTGAGGATAAGCGCTCAAATGCTTCCCAATATTTCAGTTCAATTTATACTATGTGAACTACATTTCAATACTGTGCTACACACACCCACATTGAATATGGCAGGACATTTCAAATTTGTCTTGCTGCTCACAAAGTCTCCTTCTATGGAGATACTTGTTAAAAGTGGATTCCCTACTCTTATTGCACACAACAAAGCCACACATCTTGGGAGGCAAGAACATGCCTTCGTCTTTCTGTCACGTTTTGCAGCATCCATTCAGTGGAAAAGCATAAGGTATTTGTGGCTAGTCTGGCTGCAGAACATCACCCTGTGTTCTGCTGATGATAAAACACAGGTACAGTATATTGCAGTTTCTAGGCTGGCAATACAGTGAACAAGAGGAAGTAAGGCTGCTACATGTCATGAACAACATTTTACATGTTACAGAAACAGCGGTGAGGTGGGATGTGCGCTATTAGATAACCGACGTTACAAAACTTCACAAATGACATGCACAATTCTTCCTTGGAAGTACTGTCTGAAAAGAGTGCAATAGCTATCTTTTCAAAAGTAGCAAAGGCAGAGTTTGAAGTGCAAAAATGGGAATCGGCAAGCTGTCCCTATTCTTCACTAATGTGCAGATTATCCATGACAACTTGCAGACATGATGTGTTACTAAAATGAGTTCACATAATAAATAAGACAGGACCATAGAAGAGAGGCGTCTGGATGGAAGAGGTAAGTCTATAGAATGGTGAGAGAAAAGAGAGTTCGAACAACAGCCCCTTCCTCCCACTCCCTTCCCCCCAAAATTTTCTTCCTCGCTATGACCAATCATTAAATGTCCTTCACATAATTAGAGCTGCACCTGCTAGTTGGCTCCACAGTGTAATTTAACATCATGTTTTAGCTCATGTTTCAAAATGCATGAGGACAATAGCTTGAGTACAACCACCACAGCTTCTGACAGCGGACTTTAAATCTAGTCCACTCAGAGTTGTGACAACATGTTTAAGAATGCCACTATTACAATGACAGGACAACCTTTGTGTTACCGCACAGCACTAGTGGTACTATATATGCTAGGCTTTGAAATATGAAGACTAAATAGGCAACACTTTCCAACAATGGTAAAATGGCAAAATCTGTTTTTGCACACATGTAAGCCGGGACACTGCATGTCGTGCTGGAAATGGCCCCCGAATTAGGTAACGAGGGTCATATTTAGGGATGTTCATTTTTGGGTTTTATATTCTCAAATCCAGGGGGTAAAAATTGGGTTTTATGTGGGTGATAATTGGGGAGAAATAAGAGTTTTTTGCAGAATAATTCCGAAATTTGGGTTCTCTTCGAGACAAACTTACAAAGTTTCCAGTTAACAGTTGGTAACATCTGTAGTGCTTGCACGCAGCTTGTAAAATGAGCTATACATGAGTAGTGTTCCATTAAGGTAACAAAATGAATTTTTCATGTCCAGAAGCAGGTTGGCTAGCACATAAGCATAACGTAAAAAAGTTGATTGTTAACTGGTGATGGAATTTAGGGAGGAATCGGGTTTACTCCGATTTTTCTCCAACACGTTTCGGTGTAAGAATCAAGCAAAATTCAATTTCACGCAAAAGCGAACAACCCTAGTCATATTCCATTGCTAGCACTTGCAAGACATCTATATATTGTGAACCACTGGTCTTGCTATTCAGCACTCAAGTGCAGATATTTTCGCAGCATTTTAACAACAGGAGACAGTGACACCTTTAATAAAACAACGGCCTGCACACAAAACACACGAAAAGCCTTTCAGTCTGATCATTTATGATGTCCCAGTCAACCAGTCAAAAGCATTTCCACATTACCAAGAGAATATGAGTTTTGTGTCAAATGTGAAAAAAATCTGGCAGCACAACCTGGTAGACAACGACACATCTGTCATGTTGCAAACAAGTGTATGAAGACTGGAGCTCATTTCTTATGGTATATGCACAATGATGAACTCCTGAACTAATCAGAAATCACAAGCATATGACATGGCCAGGAGCATTCCAAGACCGTTTCCCTTTTTTCAGTTTGGTCACTGCCCACTGAAGATGAGCGACATGGACATGTTTCAAAGTCATCATGTTGGTATGGTGGAAGGGATTTCAGTAAATGCTGCTATGAAAGTGTGTGCCTTGTTTCCTGCAAGTACGCTGTGTACATTTTCCTGATACGTTTGACACACCCTGCTTCTCTGCATGAGTGATCAGGCGTGCAGCTATCAGCCACAGGTCATTAGAAAGATTGTTGAATCATTCCAAGGTGGTGCTGCCACTGCCATTCTTATTGAAAAATTGAGTCACGTGAACAGTGCAGAGTGGCACTTAAAGCAAGATGAGTGTGACTGGATTCTAATTAACTGCTCATTGCTGTTTGAGACTTGCTCCAAGTAGAAACAGCCTGAGCCACATGAGTCATCAAAGTGCTCTAATGCCACCCATTAAAACCTGTAAATAGGTGCGGCAAGAATATACTTTAAATGTGTGGATTATGTTCCACTGACACTGTCAATAAGGTCATGGTGCTTGGGAGGGTGATAGTGAAAGTGGACATTGACGTGTCATATTTACATAAGATTTTCGTTCCCTGTCCTTCATGCACTTGCCGAGAAGTGTATCACAATGTGTCCTCACAAACCATAACCGAATAGGTAGCAACAATGGATTACAGCACCTACAAGTACTTCGAAACAATTTTCTGAGGCTGTATGCTACAATCATCAATGAACGATGGCAGACGAAACATTCAGTAAGGAAAAAACTTACTGCAAGATGGTAATATATTGGTAATAACCTAGCTCAATTTTATTCAACAATTTACCTCAAATCCAAACAACCTAAACAGAAATTCCATTCCCCGATGGTCCATAAACCTCAATGATATACAGGGACATAGTACTTTGGTGAGATCATCTACATTTTATAGAGATGGATGCCTACATGAACGACATTGTCCTCATCTTTTGTTTCACTCTTCCTGTATGTTAAACAAGATGCAGGGAAGAAAAAAGCTGAACATAAATTACAAAAGACGGTGTATATATACATACTTTATTTTCTTCTGCAGCACACTGAATACTTTAAAAAATGCAGTATATATCAGTAATGCGGGTGAGCATATATATATATATATATATATAATGTATAATACAGCGAATTTCATGTTCCAAGAGTGTTTGCACCCCTGGACATAAGTCACCAAAACGATCAGCGTGAACATTGGACATATAGGCGCAACATGATAGCAAACGATGCAGAAAAAAAAAAAGGAGGGGAGATTTTGCACAATAACTGTACAGTGCCTAAATGATAAAACATGCATGCGTTATATGACAAACCTGACACAGAAATGACAGGTATGTGAGAGCCATGGTTCTTTTCAAAATATCACCTTAGGACCAAAGGAGCCACACACCTATGTTATACGATGGGCTCCAGATTAGCAGTTAAACTATTTAACATATGAACAAAGAGAGCAGCCACTGTGTAAACATTGTTTAAAAAAAAAAAAGGTAAGGAAACTCTGGTAGCAAGATAAAAACTTTGGTATAAGAAAAAACGTACGCGCAACATGCAATAATACGCTTCCTTGTAGAATTCCGGAGCATGTCGAAGGCATGGAGCCTATCATACAACAGCATTTTCTCAACATAAATGGTCCTACTTTGTCACGGGGAGGAAAAAGAACAGCGACATGGACCTCTTTTTTAAGCGTCCAAAAAATAATTACCGGTAATGCTGCATCACTGTTGACTCTCGACAGTTCACCGATCCAGCAATGTCCATGACTATACTATTGCCAATGTCTGCAAGACGATAAGAGTGCCAGGCATATTTGCTATCCTGCAGCATCATAATAAGAATGAAGGCAAGACAACCACCTTGCTCCTAGGCGGATTCATATTCAAGGCTCACGGCAAAAGATGCACGCGAGCTATCACAAAACGCAATCCAAGCTCACGTGGCAGGGTGATCACGGCTTCCCTGCCAGCCAACTTGACGTTGCGTCAGAAGAAAACAAAAGGGAGACACGAAATGAGAAAGAGAATTATGGGTGCAGAAGGGAGCTTCGGAAGGGACGAGGGCAGAGGGGAACAACAACCAATGCTGTCAAGTGACACACGGTAACGTAGGACAGACGTCACCGCACCTCGATGCGCCTGGCGCCGATGCTTATGATGTCCCTGCTGGAAGTGGAAGACAACGAGGTCGTCGATATGGTGGGCGACTCGGCATGCATCTTGCGGAACAGCTCGGTGAAGCGGTTGTTGGGGAACAGGGTGGCAAGGAAGCCCTCCAGCAGGACGTAAGTGAGCCTCCGATTGAGCGCCGCGTGCTGGAACATCTCAAACACGCAAAGCATGCCTCGTCGCGTCGTGTCGCTCCCAATGATGTGCTTCAGCTCATCTGCGCAGATTAAAGAGTGTGTGAGAGTGCAAATAAAGCACCATTTCTTTAATGGTTGTTCAGAATGGACAAGATCTATGAGCCTGGATTCCGGGCACCCTGAAAAGTTCTCTTCAGCGCATACTTTCTTGATCTGGAGGCCTACCTGTGCAGGCACTACTAGCTTAGGTTAAAAATAAAGGGGGGAAAAAAACCAAAATACTATTGACATGCTAAATTTGGTTTCTGTGAGTGGACCCCCATTTTCTAGTGCTTTCAGCATTGAAAAGTCCCTGTGTGCCCTCAGGACAGTCAGTGACCTTCATCCAAGAGAAAGCTTTTTACTAGGTGTGTATGAATATCTGAACTTCAGAATAGTTTTCAAATGGTGCTTGCTATTCAATGTTTGTAATTAACAGAGAAAACATGCTAAATCCCATGACAAGTGGTTCATTACCAAATGTAGTATGCTTCCCTATTTGATATTTGTGCACTGCGAAGTTAACACTTGCATACTGCAGCAGAGCTAGCAATTGTGTAATGTGGCAAAGTTAACCCAGGCACCTGCACTGTTCTCTCTTGGACTGTTCTTTAGGAATCTACTGTTCTATCTGGGAACAACATTGCGGGAGCATGCAATAAATTTGTCTTTTCCTTTTCGCCCAGTTTGGCAGTACACTTTCTGTGTAATTTAACAAAAAACAATTCAAATATGTACAATTCAATTCACACTCAAACATTATTACTGTTGAACTAACTAATAACAATGTTGGTTTTAACAATATTCCATTTGTAACAAAGATAAGCTGCTGCACCATCAACTTTTGTATGTTTTGTGTGGCGAACTAACCACCTTACAACAATGCCCCCATGGCCCATAACTGGTTATACTAATAGTGAAGTCTGGCTGCTGGATGTAGCCTGTGTGGGTGCCAAGAGGCAATGGAAGTGAGCATACTACATGCCTGCTGGGTGTACCCTATGTTGGTGCCAAGAGGTAATGGAATGTGAGCGTACTACAAGCTTTATCAGGTGTGTAGTATGCTCGACCACATAAAACTCGCGTACTACAGCAAATCTAACACCGTGGCGAGGCTTGCGCTCGTGTACTGCGGCGAAGCTAGCTGTCGCGTACTGTGGCAAAGCTGCACTAGCGCACTGTGACAGAGCCAACACTCACGTACTGCGACAAAGCCAACAGTTGCTTAACCAGACGAAACCAACACGTGCGCAGCGGCGAAGCTAACATTTGTGTACTGCAATGAAGTTAACTTATGCACATGAACAGTTCTTTGTTGGATTCCATCAGAATGGCTTGTTGAGCAAGTTGGTGCATCCAGGAGCGGGAGACCGTAGGGAAAAGAAATGAGGTAGAAAATAGACAAAGGGACAATAAGAGCACTGGAAAAGCGCTCTTACTGTCCCTTTGTCACGTAATTAATCTTTTTTTACTCTTGGTTAGAGGTGCATTTCTCAGGAATTTAACATGGTAATAAAAAAATATTCAAACATTGTTAAAAAGATACTCTATTTGATTCAGCACTCAAACTGACATTTGAATTCGA
Source organism: Hyalomma asiaticum (assembly GCA_013339685.2). Lineage (NCBI taxonomy): Eukaryota > Metazoa > Arthropoda > Arachnida > Ixodida > Ixodidae > Hyalomma > Hyalomma asiaticum. The sequence goes on from CM023482.1 coordinate 98,170,196, forward strand.
ATTCTGCGATTTGCACTGCCCCATATAACATTCCAATGGTGACATGCTTTTTCAATTTCAATGGCCGCGAGTATTTCAGTGCTACAATGCAACCAAAGATGGCTGGTTCAACTTGTTTGCTTGCAGCTTAAACAATTTTTAGTATGCACAAAGAAGTTGTAAAGCACTGTGTCGAACAACTGGAAAAAGGCAGAACTGCTCACGCACACGTTTTCAAAGCTTAGGCCTGCCTAACACACAGTCCGTGGGCCAGTGTCCATTCAATAGGCTTTACAGATCATGTGGTTGCACATAAAACAGGCACACATCACAATAGCAAGTCAACCGGTCGTAAAACTGACAGGACACCTCCTCAGGCATCACACTTTAATTTATTTTGAACAGACTACACATTAGATTGTGGTTTACTTTTTTAAATGATGCTAGCTTTCATGTTGGTATAAATATCAGTTATAAAAATGCTCCTTTTGTTAGGAGGTTTCAACTGCAGTACAAAATAACAGTTCTACCATGGATACCACAGGTTCAACATGCAGCTGAACAAGTTACAGATGGGTAGGTACATTCTTAAAAGTTAAGCACCTCATTTTCATGTGCATTGCCCAGATTTCTACATGAAGAAAGAATGAAAATAAAATTCAATGATAATAACATTCTCACTGGTTGTGTTCAGTGGATGGGCAGTGGCAAGCTGCTGCAGTGCGCAAATTTTCAATTATCTATGCCTCCGGCAGTAGTGTTTCAACATACACCTCATGTGAAGGGTCTGGGCTTAAACGGAAAATAAGGTGGAAACTCGTCGAATGGGAAGAACGAGAAGACGGAAGGCCCATTTACCTGTGAGGCTACACAGCATGATCATCTTGGCTGCCACCCTAGTTCTCATCTTGGTGTTCTGGTCCCTTTCTGGACGCGGTTCGGCTGGGAAGCCATTTGGCCAAAGGGCGTCCCTGCAAGCAGCCAAGTATGGTCACCAGTTAAAGCACTAAGAATCATAACTGTTTGGCTGTGAACCCATGGCACAGTCAAATCTCGATAATTCAAACCCAAAGGAAACAAATTTCTTTTTAATTAAAAGAAGTTTGAACTGAATTAGCTAATAGAATGGAGGACTCTCCTGCAGTGGTGCATGAGTGGGAAATTCCAGATTATATTCATGCATAGTGTTTACAAATTACAGGATGTGTCACTAACAGGTGCGTTTGTTTATTGGAGTCTAACATGCATGACTTTTTTCACCGACAAGAAAACTGATTCAATGATTGATTTGTGAGGTTTTACATCCCAAAACCAGCTATGATTATGAGAGACGCTGTAGTGGAAGGCTCCGGAAATTTCGACCACCTGGGATTGTTTAAAGGAGTACTGCCACGAAAATTTTCAGTTGCCGTTTTTTTGCATGAAATGAAAGGCCAAGCCCTCCAGAGCCCAGAAAATGTACTGGTAAGCGTGAGCACGCCGTGAAAATTTATTTACAGCATGCCTTTAAAAGCTGGTTTCGGTTCCTACTGTAGCCTGACGTCACGACACAGTATGCGCATAGTAATGAGCCTCTCGTGACGTGCTCTGCAAAAAATCGTGACGTTTTCGACCAGTGGTCTCTCGCGCGCAGCGCCTGTACCAAGTGTGGGGTCAACGATGTACAAAATTTTGTATAGCGATTTTGCGAAGACAGCAAATACTTCGGCACAGTGCAAGATGCAACGTACGCTACACACGGTGGGTGTCGGCGTGGCTCCGGAGCCTGCGATAAGCTAAGGTGGCCTCCGAGACCTCAGCGGCATTTCAAGGGCAAAATGCCAGCACCATAGCGACCTTGCCTTCCGATTATACGCGGGCACACATGACGATAGAGGGTAATTCGACCTCGCTCGCTTCACGGGCACTCTTAACTACAGCGACTGAACGGCGAAAGCAGACGACCGAGAGTGACGCGTGAGTGGCCATTTTGCATATTTTTGCACTTGACGTCATCACAACTTGCCACACTGCTGCGTGAAGTCACCAAAATTTGTACTGTAGCCTGACGTCACACTAGTGCCGATGTCAGTAGGCACGCCATGTGAAAATAGACTTTGACGTCAAATTAAAATATCTTATCAGCATTTCCTGAGCTTAACATTTGCTCAGTGCTGTCTACACATATAGGAGAGTTGTACGGTGGAGTAAACTTAACGTGCACTGACATGGCACAGCACGCGGGCCTCAACATTTCGCCTCCATCGAAATGCAGCCACTGCGGCTGGGATTCAACCCTGTAATCTTCAGATCAGCAGTTGAGTGCCATAGCCACTAGACCACCATGGCGGGGCGCTGACGAAAAACTAGACCAAATATTGCCTGTGTGTCAGGGCTGACTAAAGCTCAAGTGACAAAACCGAAACCACATTCAGGTGGCCTCCTGTCAAAGAGGTTAGTCACAGTGACTTTGCCATCACAAAAGTGGCAACATGCACAATGGCAACAGAGCATAATTTATTTCAAGTTTGCATAGGTTAATGCATTGCTCCTGCTCACAGTGGTGATGCACTACTTTCATTACGAAACCTTTGTGTTAAATGGAAGTTATTTTGCACACTAAGATAGCTATATTGCATCTTCCTTTGTGCGCCTGAGGCCTGTGATTCCAAGTAATAAAAGAGAGGAGATCAGCAGATTGTTCGCCGGGAAAGATTTTTATGAGTCGAAAATGGGAAAATAGAGGCTTCGAACACACAACTGTATATTTCCTGAAGCAACTTGGTGTATACAGAGCTAGTTAATGTCACGGTCGTCGAATTGGCATGAGAGCAAGGCATGTCCAAAAAAAGTGTCGCAGAAGAAAACGAACAGCCAGGCAAATAAATTTCATGCACCTGAAGGTAAACAGTGCTCTTCTCTTAGTTCCCCCCTTCCCCCCTCCACCCAAAAATTAGGTGCACATGAGATACTTGGGTGCATCCAGTGGTGATAAGCACCCACACAAATTTGTTTAGAAGCAACTCAATAAACATTGCTTGAAGCTTGCAAACTACTAGCTTCAAGCAGGGTGGGGGTCTTTTAGCTTTTTCTCCATGGCAGGGTCAGGTAAACGCTGGTTGAAAAGTGCTGCCATGAGACCTGGCATGGTAAGAGGGGATGCTGTAACTGGATGCTTGAATTAAGCGTATTCGTATTAATAATAATCAGCTGCCTTCCTCCAGCAGCTTCAGCTCCAGAGTGGCATTCCTCCAGCCTCACATACTAGTCATCATTCAAGCAAATGGCCGAGTGGCCTCCACAATCATGATTTTTGCATTCTGGGCAAGGCAGAATACAGAAGCATGTGTTTGTTGTGCTGCATGCAGCACATGTGGTGAACACTGAGGCAACCTAAGGTAGTCCAGATGATTCCAAGAGCCTTTTGACTAATGTGGTCATAAATTATTACTAATTGTCACAACACTCGGTCACACTACTATGCAGCCAATCAGTTGGCTATACCTGTAGCTAATCTGCCTGTGTTGTCAATCAGGTAACTAGTAATGAAGCTAACTTTGCAAGTAGAATTAGCCAGAAGGCCAACCAGTATGTGGACCAAGATGCTGTTCACCGATGCAACACCAGCTTGATGTGTAGCAGAGTGCCTTTTCAAGCCGCTTTCAAGATGGGCGGAAACTTCACAATGACATAAATGGACTGTACCACATTGTTTTCGCTACAATGACACCACCCCAGACGTCTTGCTCTTATTGCCAAAAAAGGCAATAACGGCTAGGCTGAGACAACAGAAAGGGACACTTTGTGCCAACGTGTTTCAGAACACATATATTGCTTTCAATTCTGCACTAAAACTAAGAGTGCAAAAAAACATAGACGCAAGAATAGAGCTATACACTAGAGTGACCACAGTGGTAGGCACTTCAACTTTTGGGCTTTCTTTTGCATTTGTTTAGTTTGTTTTGCAAAGCACTCCCACAAAGCAGTTGAAAACGATATTTCCATTAATGTGTTGCCCTGTGACTCTGATGTTACTGTAGGCAGTAACGTGAATTTCACTCCTACGAATCTCCCAAGTTTCCTTGTTACAGGTGTACCGACATAAGAACTTTACACATCTTTTTTATGCTGGAATAAGCAGCTGACAAATCAAGCGCCCATGGACGGGCACCTCTTTTTCTCATGCACAGGATGGTTACTTAACCAGAGTGTCCAGTTTCACTTTTGGTTTCAGGAAGCACTGAGCAAGGTGGAGCCAGAGCGAAGTGCATGTAAATGCAGTTGGCCACGTGGCCAAACAAAACTGTGACGCACACTCCGCACATGGCAATGCCCACACGTGTATCATTAATAATTCATTTATTTGCTATGCTTGTACATGCTCTGCAAAATCCCGCAGTGAGAACTGTTGAGCCAGTGTCGACCAGCACCAAAAGTGGACCTGGGAGACACTCACTCCAAAAGAACCCAAGAACAATGAAAAAAAAAAAAAAAAAGAAGGAAAACGGGGCAAAACCATGGGAACAAGGCCGTTCCCATTAGCTATGTAACCTGTGCGGTATGCATTATCATGATCACTATGCATGTCAATCCCTCCTGGGATGGGAAGGGGTGTGTGTGGTTGTTTGTTGGCTGTTTGCATGCGGTGAGTTGATTCTGATGTCCCGAGGTGTGCTGCTTTTGCCCAGTCGTGTGGCATAAGCTTTAAAGGGGCCCTGCAACACCTTTCGAACATAATCATAAAACGGTTCTGGAGGCTTCTGTGAACATGTGAGCCAAATATTTTTGCACTACATGCACCAAGGAATTCGTAATTTAGTTTCAAACCCAGCTGGAAAGCAGGTGCTCTTTTTTAAACACATGAAGCCACATGTCTCACTACTCTTTAAGAGAGATACACAAATTTTCTTGGATGAGAAGGGTGACAGGAACACAGTTAGTTAAGGATGGAAATGTGCTGCACAACTTACTTGAATGCTGTGATGTATTCCGCAATTTTTTCAGTTGATGCCATCCATTCGACATAGTCAACAATTTTTCTGTAACCAGAGGTATACAGGTTACAAGTGAACACAAAATAAGGAAAGAGCAGAAAAAATATAGTGCAATGGGGGGAAGAGGTAATCAAGAAGAACCGTAAAATATGAGCAGAGATTAGAACCTGTTTATGGTGTCTCCAAATGTGGCTTTGACAATCTGCCTCAGGATGACCACAATTCGCCGCCTAAGCCATTGGTTCTTGCTTTTTAGATCAAACACTTCATCCATCAAAAGCAGCATTATTCTCAGAGGAATGTTGTCTTGTGTCTGTAGGAGAGAAGAACAGGGCAATCACAAGCAATTCTTTTCTGAGTGTTATGTAATAAATTGTTGCTTATAACAGTTCTGCATTTGAACAGCAAATGAGAAATTTTTTTTAACTGTGTAACTGACTTCAGCTGAATGCACAAACATTGAAAGCAATAAAACCAAGGATGTGTTTGCCATCAGAAGGGATGTGATATCAAACGCAGATGCCAAGAAAATGCTGAAGACCTTTAGAGTCCCAACTTGCAGTGACGAATTGATAAATGATAAAGTGCACGGTGGTTTCTGTCCACGACCTTGCTCTGTCCACACCCATGCACTGTTATCATTTCATCATGCTTCATCAAATGACCTAATCTTCCATCTCAGGAATAGGTGGCTATCTCTATGCTACCCAGCTGCATAACTTTCACTACTGTGCGATCGGTCAAGTTTCCACAACTATGATTATGGAACATCTCTACAGGCAATAGCATTTCTACCCAAAAGGTTTGGGTGTAGTGACATCCTTATGTGATACACATATTTTTTCTTTTATGCCCTTAAATGGTTGGTGCTGCTTGATTTCTGCTTGATTACTTTTTTATTAGAAATGGCCACTCTAAACCTGCTCGATTCATTGAAGGAATTTTGAACCCTGCAAGTGGGATAGCATGCCCCCTTGCCTGATGCGATTTTCTTCTCAATGAGGACTGCTGACATAATGTACTAGCAAAAAAAAAAAAAAGTGCATCATTTTTAGAGGTGCCTACAGAAGTCGTGCGAACAATCTAGACGAAGTAAGTGCTTGCCTGCAGATGCGAACACCCCAGAGTCATACATGACACAAATATCACAGGTTCGTTACATTAAACATTCATTATAACCATATATTCATTTCATGTTAAGATCAACAGGAAGCATTTGAAATTTATTTTGCTAAGTCCAACAATTGCTTACATCCACCTTCACTTTCTCAATATTTGACTGTAGCCCCGTTCTTGGACCGTACACATGGCAAACACGCAAAGTGAAAGGACAGCAGGTGAATTCTGTAGACCGGCTTACCTCAATGTCGATGCCAGCACCCACTTTCTCACTGCCCTGAATCACGACGTCCACGGGTGAAGCAGTGGGTCGGCTGCGCAGTACTTTCACAATGCTGTCACGCAGTCCGTCGAGCAGGCTCTCTGGAGCGTTTTTCACCATCGAGCCCATGTTGCGCACCGACGACTTGAGAGGATTGACTAGAGAGCCCATCTGCAGGTCAGATGTGGTGTGAGAGTAGTCACTAACAAAAACATGACTAAAACGTGTGAACTGACATGGTTCCGCTCATTTCACAGATCTCCATGAACTAGTACTCCTGGAAACTTGTTCAGGTTTTCTCACAGCTCTCACATCCTTGGTCATGTAAATGCTTTAAAAATATGACAGTATTAAAACAGATGCAATTCTGAGCTTTTGCATACAAAAAACCCCAAACTGCAATGCGGCACGTGGTAGTAGGAGATTCTGGATAAATTCTGACCATCTGATACTTCTTAACACACACCTAAATCTAAGTAAACTGGGGTTTTCGCACTTCAAGCCCATCAAATATCCCCATTAGGCTGGGAACCAAACACAAACTCTTGGTTCAGCAATACATCATCAAAAACGTTGAGCTACCATGATGGGTTGGCAGTAGGGGATGTGCAAATATCCGAAATTGCAAATAATTTTCTAATACAGTGTGCTATTCAATGCGATCCTCACTTAACTTTTAGTATTCAAACTACTGTATTCAAAGTTGGTAATGACGGGGCAAAATACCGTATTTACTTGCATAATGAACGCACTCGCATAATAAACTCCCCTACTTTAGTAGTCAAATTCCGGATTTTTTTTCCTCCCGTGTAATAAATGCATCCCCAACCTTGAACTCCTACGGCTGCACTATGGGTTTCCCACTTCACTCAATCCGCAGTGTTCGCGAGCTGTTCAGTGTGGCGATTCGTAACTCCCACATCCTGATAAAACTGGCACACATTGCCGGGCGTAGTCGGTCGTAGCCACGAGCAAGTAGTGGTGACATCATTTATTTGCAATGCTGCGGTCTTCCGTGGGATCACAGTTCCCCCCGCTCACTGTGGCGTGCTGCCATGTGTACACTGCGGTGAGCGGGAGAACTTCCCTTCTATTTTTCGGGAAAAAATGTGCGTTCATTACGCAAGTAAAAATGGTATTCTATGTCTCGTGACAAGCGGCCCATTCCCACATGTAGTGCGCTTCATTCATCCATTATTTGTTTCTTTTTGTACTGGAACAGAAAATGGAGCAAAGGTAAGAGGCTAGAAGCCTGACAATAGGCCTTTGCTCCAAATGCAGTGAGGTGCACAGGCCATCATAAACACTATGCAAATACAAATAATAGGAAAGAGAAAGAAATAAATAAGAAAAAGGTGCATAATGTACTGCAAGTAGTAACAATAAAGCAGCATTAGTGGTATACATGTGCGCAATACCTGCAACGTTAAACATACTAGTAAAACACTAGATGCAAGTGCTCATTGCCATATATAAAGCAAAGTGAAAAATGACTAGATACAGTTAGAACAAACAGAAAACACAGGACGATAGTCAAGGAAATTCAATGTTATTTTTAATCAGTACCGTCCTAATTGTTTGGTTGGAGATTGTGGTATTTATATCGAGAACTCTCTCTGTTTTATTTAGAAGGGTGGGTACCTGAAATGATGTGTGTTGCTGTCAGTAAATCGTTCAAATCTTTGGAATTTGGCAGTATTAAAATATTTAATTTAATCCATAACACCTGTGTATTACAGTGAAGCTAGCATGTGTACTGCAGCAAAGCTAATACATGTGTGGCATCAGTAAGTTAGCTCAGCTTTCTGTTGCACAGTTCTCTGTTGGACTGTTCTTTAGGACTTTCGAATGACACTGTGGGGGTACACTAGACATGCAATAAATTTATTACTTTTTTTGCTCCCGTAATTGTTTAGCAGTACGTTTCTTCACAATTTGAAATGGTATTGTTATAAATATATTTGAAGATAATTAGAAAAATATTCTATTTAATTTGCACTTGAACATAAATGTTTGAATTCGCTTCACACCCAAATTTTGCTATTCGCACAGCTCTAGCTGGCAGCAATCTCGAAAAGCACCAATGATAGTGTTTTGAGTATATGAGGTAACATCAAGGTTGGTTTACAGGATTTAAAAAAGGATGGTGCTGAGGATACTCACAGTTCTTGCAAACTGCTTCTTTCCTTTCTCGTAGGTGCCTGGTTCTAGGAAATGCAACACCATGTCACGCAGGCCTGGATTCGTCGTTAAGATGTCAGGCTGTAGAATCTGCTGCAAGAACTCATTCAGCTGTGATCGCCGCTGCTCCAGGAACTGGCGGCTAAGGTTGTTGAAGGTCTTCTTCCCAGGGAAAGGCAACTTGGACAACTTTGGAAACTGCAAACGAAGAAAGATGAAAAAAGAGAAGATGAGAAGTGTGACTTATACCGTTTGTAATGATCTGCAGTCAATGCATTCTACTGGGCAAAGGTAAAAGGCCCACGGATTGTTCAATAATATTAGTTTTCTTCTCTGTCTGCACATGACTTGAAGCTTAGGACTGCAGCGTAAACCTGGCATTTTGAACTTTCAGTATGGGCACAAATTGCTGTTTGTGTGTGTGAACTATCAACAAATTTATATTTTCTATGGTGACACTGTGGCCCATATACATTTGCTCATAGGTGCAGCGATGTGATTGGCTGAAGCCATTCTGGAACAACTTTCAGAGCACCCAAAAGGTCATTTTGGAGCAGCTGAAGGCTCATCGTCGAGTGGCAAGTTGTCTTTGTAAGAAAGAAAGATACAACAAGGATCATACCTTCGGAAGAAAACAGTTGGTATGCCATAAAATTGTTGCAAGGGGCTATTGTGCCCCATCATATCTTGGCCCAAATAACTAGTTACACCACGATGTGCCAAAGTCAGTAAAATAGACAATTAAATTCTTAAATCGAAATTTGGCTTATTATGCAAAGTCTAGTCACCGAAAAATTTTTTATCTGGAAAGTGCTGCAAGACGTTCACTAATGTGAAATTTGAGTGCAGCTATTTATCTGTTTCAGCTTTGCGATATGTTGAGGCCAAGAATTCTGTACAGTTACAGATTGCCCCCACCCTCTAGCCCTACTCATAGCCGCTCTTTCTTTGCCTCTGCACAGTGTGCCTTGCTTGACCTTCACAAAGAACTGGCTGAGAATATACTATATTATGATTAGGAACTACAGACGTACGGTGCCCCCTTTGCATGGAGTCTTTTTTTTTTTTTGTGCGTGTGCACTCGTATCACATCCTTGTAGGTGTACAGTATATACACTGCAGAATTCCATAATCACGACTCCAAAATTAAATAATTCGATCCTGACCAAATGCCTTTGCTTGCGTCTTCGAATTCTTATGGTCTGGTACCTTTTTCTTAATTTTGTCTTTGAGGTCAGTCCTGGCCAGACAATTCGTATCTGGCTCAGCATGTGACTACCTGACACAAAATGGTGACAATTGTGGTAAAGTGTGCCTTCTCATACTAAGGGGCAGCAAATCCAAGGAAAATGCATAATCTCCCTCCGAAAATGCTGATTTTGGACATTCCCTCTGAGAGCATTTCAAGTGGAAAATCACAGCTTACAATGAATGACTACCAGATTTACCCATCGTGCACCAACTAAAAGTGTGTACATTGTATTGGCCAACCGATTGGCTCATCTTCTATGTACCATGCACACTGACATGAGAAGTAATTAACTGCATGCTTGCCCAAGCAACAAATCTTGCAAGCTACTGCCAAAGGCTGTGTTACAACCACTGTTGTTCCATCATGGCAACAAAACAAGCATTCAGTGAAAACAACAGTAATGACTAAGCCAACGCTAATGAAAGGCTCTTTCACATGCTAAATGAGAGCTGTGTCCCACTGGCCATGCTGTTGTACTGAATTGCCAAACTGCATGCTGTTCTCCAGTCCATTTGCTATACACTGAATTTTTCTAGAGTTGTGACGAAGTTTCTGACAATAAAGGCAATCAAAGCAGTATGCTTCACCTTTTCCAGCACAAGGATGTGGAAGTCGTCAAAGTCGCTGTACCTCCTGAAGACGCACCAACGCTCCTCCGTACTCTGCAGCTCACGACGTGTCACAGATATAGCATACAAAGCGTATGTCGTGTTGGCCTCCCGCACTATGCCTGCAAATGCACGACAGATGGAACTATGGTTTGAGCTAGCAGTACTCATGCATGAAATAATTTAGTAATGACATTACAATGAGCACAGACAACGCACAAGAATTCTGTTCCATTAGGCCTAATGATCGTTTTAAGATAAACCTATCCCAATGCTTTGCAGCCATGCGCTAGGCTCAACCATGCATGACCAAGGGCCCAGACCTGTGTTGTATATGTTGGCAATCAGCAGACACTCCGATGTCTTGTTGTTGGCGGCTGGGTCAGCAGCATCAGGAGGTGCCGAGGGAATCTCCTTGTTGAGAAATTCAATGGGCTCTTCCTCCTGTTCCAGAGAGTTGAGGCTACCACAGTCATCCTGGCAACGAGAAAATAAAAAAAAGTGGGCTTGAGAAAGCGGGAAAAGATTCACTTATATATAGTTCTGTATAGTTGGTGCTGTGACAAGACTCCTGCATTTGTGGATTATGCTTTTTGCTATGAATGCAAATCCATGTGGCATGCAGCATGGTGGCCACACTGTCTCTCTAGGAGAAAAAAAAACAGTTCAGTCTGCTTTGTTTACAACAGACCATGAAAGCTAGACAAGAGAGGTCCAGTTAATTAGAAACTAGAGCTGTGCGAATAGAGAAATTTTGAGTGCGAAGCGAATTTGAATGTTTTTCGAATAACATTCTAATATTTCTTTATTACCATGTCAAATTATGGAGAAATATGCTGCTAACATGGGCAAAAGAGATTTATTGCATGACTACCGTACTTACACAGCATTATTATAAGGTGTTAAAGAACAGTCCAGCAGAGAAATGTGCAGCAGAAAGCTGAGCTAACTTAACTGCACTACATGAGTATTAGCTTTGTTAGCTTCGCCACAGTATGCGAGTGTTAATTTTGCCATGGTACGCGAGTGTTAGCTTCGCTGCAGTACATGAGTGTTAGCTTCATCACAATACACGAGTATTAACCTCGTCGCAACACACAAGTGTCAGCTTTGCCGCAGTACACGAGTGAGCTCCGCCGCAGTAGGCAGGCGTTATGTGGGGAAGCGTACTAAATGTGGTAACGGGCCACTTGTCACAAGACACAAGTGTATTTTTTTCCCTCAATTACCAACTTCGAATAGTTCAAATAGTCAAAGTTAAGAGCGAACCAGGTCGAATAGCAAGCGTATAAAAAAAGTTTTCAGAATTTCAAATATTTGCACACCCCTATTGGAAATTTGTGGCCACAGTTTATCGTGAAAATTTGCGGCTATTGGAAACTGCAGCCACAGTTTATGGTGAAAAGCCAGGTTTTTTTTAATCATCCAGCACAGGTGCAATCGAATACCAGATGCAGTCATTTAAATGTAAAAAGAAATTGTGAGCGATGGTGGTGTATATTTCAACTACCACCAAAATGCTGGCAAAGACTGCAAGATGTAAGAAAAAGAACACCAACAGGGAAGTGCACATGTAACTTCCACAATTTCAGTGAAAAAGTTTGTGAAGTGTGTACTTCCATTCGCATCTGCATCTGAGCGGACACATGTGATCATAACTTGTGCATGTTTTAATCATTCAGCAATGAATGCAAGAGGACACGACCGATTACACTTGCAGATGACTTGTTTACCCCCTAGAGCTAGGGTCCAACGGAAGCTGTAGCGTTCACTGTAAGCCTGCATGCATGTGACAGCATGATCCACCTTAAGACGGTCCAGTCATCTATTGCCAACTTACAAAACCATATCTGAAGAGCGAGGCTAGCAGCTTCGCACGTTTCCTCACCAGCAGTATGTTCAATAAAATGTTGTGAGCTCAGGTGTTGTGCAGCGACATCAAAAGTGCAGGCTGACTACCCACGTGTACAGCCTCATGGAATCTGAAATTCGATGAAATAATTTCCCCAGACGATTACATCTTATCTAGTGATGCTGTCGACAATTGCGCTCATGGTATGCTTCTATGACCTTGTGTGTCTGCCTCCTTTTTACTTCGTACGTTTACAAACTTGATCTCGCTGCTCAACGAAACTTGCTTCCTTTTTCTGAAGGCAATTATCACAGCACATGAGGGTAGCACCAAGAAGGGCGGTACCGTCAGGAGATCGCTCTTACATCATGCCTACGAGTGGTAGTATTGTTTCTAGTCCACTGTGTGAGCACAATCGGAATAATGGCAGACCACTATGGCCTGCACATGGCTGATTGTATCCAGCGTTTAATTCACGAAATCACATGAAAGTAAGAGCACCTTTGAAGCCAACCAAATGAGATCCCAGCTGACTAGCAACAAGAACACGACAACGCAACGCCACAACCTCCTTCGACCCTGCATTTGATCAATGTGAACTCAGCCTGGTTTGGCTAGAGGCTGAGCTTGGAGGCTGCCCAATGATCTGCTATTGATACCAGCTGACTTGGCTGAGCAGATGTTCACATCTTAAAGTCTCGTGTCAGCCCACATTGGTGTGGCAAAGGGATTCACAATGGCACATAGGTGGGCTAGTTGGTTGACAAATATTATGACAGAACAGTGCGAACAATGGGACACTGAAACAAACAGGCAGTGCTTTGTCCTGTTTATTTCATTGCCCCTTCACTTATGCTCTTCTGCCATAAGGCAAAAGAACATGTTAAATGTCAAATTTGGAAAGCAACTGCTCTTCAATTTTACCCACTGTGTCCAATAACACATTGTGACACAGTCCAGTGATGTCTAGGTCCTTTTGGAACAGCTCTGGGGGCAGGCAAAACTGCTTTTTGGAGAAGTAAAGCTGTCTTTTGGAGCAGGCATTGACAAAAGTAATTCCAAAACATACAAGCTGCTTTTACTGCTGACAACTGATAAGAGATCACAATGCGCTACTGTTATAGAATGATAATAATAATAATAATAATAATAATAATAATAATAATAATAATAATAATAATAATAATAAAAACTTCTCATGTTCAGCTCTCTTTCCTGTTGACCTGCAACTCTGTAGGAGCCTGCCAATGAATAAACACGAGCGCTGAGTCTCATATATCCGCAAGGCAGGTATAGAACTTCATATTAGTGTTCACACTAAATATTTAAAAAAATATTGTTAAAATTGAGAGCAAAAGCATCACACGAGTGTGCATTTAAAAATTTCGTTTTTTTAACATACAGCCGTCTTTTGAATGGCGGCCTCAAGTTGTAATTGGCCTCCAGTCAGAAAGGCATTAACTGCCACTTTCATGTTTGCCACACTTCTTCGACCCTAAACCACGAGTTCAGCACTTGTGAACACCTTCTTGGCAGCCTCCACAACCTTTCCGAAATCTCAATCCTTGCAGCTCGTTAAGTGCATTTCACAAGTCCAGAAAAAAATGTCCTTAAGGTCAGTGTAAAAGATGCTATCCTGTCACTTCCCTCCCATAGTGACGGCGGTGCAATGCTCCCCCATCACAGTTCAACCAAAACATGTCGTTCAGCACACCCCCCTCCCACTTTCAAGTGCATTGGCACCATCACTAATACAATCATGCGCGATTGACAATGCCATCAGTGTATGCAGCTCCAAAGGAATGCATGCAGAGACAAATAAAACGAAACTATACCGAGCGCCAAATCCGCGACGTTCCATGGTAGCATTCCGCATAAGTGACTGCGGTCAGTGGCAACCCCATCAAGTAGCGCTCACACAATTCTGGAGGCACGTGCATGTCCTGAGCGCTACAAGACTACCGAACTGCACACCCTCTATGGACGAACCCCGACCAAACCATGGCTGGTAGTGACGTGACAGAGGCAGCGAAAAGAAACTACCGCTTGCCGAAGCCGCTCCGGAATAAACGTAGTGATGTAGCTCGCTGTTGCACAGTCGTGGACAGTGAGTACACATTTCTGAAGGCAACTGAGAAAAGTCTGTGTGCTGCAGCGACTGTGAAACAAAGAGACCGCTATATAGAGAACCTGGCTGATCCCTCTCTGTCAGAGTAATCGGTATAACACGAAAGCAAAATGTGTCTTCACAGAAGCAGTTGAATGGTTATTGTACATCGAGGAGAACTTGCCTATTTCAATCGGTGCTTCGCTGGTACAGCACCATTAGACGTGGTTGAACCCACGTTCACATATCGCCTCCATAACCCCTTATGGTAAATGAAGTAGCTTATGTAATAGCTGGACACTGTCTATGAAGAATGCCACACGACAAAGGCATCAGTCATGTTTACTTGTGTAAAATTTACTCGTCAACATTCTTGCTGTACCTTGAGTGCCGACGCTGGAAGATAGGCGGGGAAACGCCATCCGGGACAAAAGGTGGCCGGTGCTCTACCACTACGCTATCAGCGCTCATGCTTGAAGCCTCTTTCCTTGACACGGTCATCCGGCTCCGCATGCGTGAATCGAGACACACTTTGGAATGTGCCTATAATGGTGCCGCCATCCAAAAGAGGCGAAGTGAAGCTGTAGTGCTTTACTTTGCCTCTCCTGGATGGTGGCACCGTTCCAGGCAAAGTGCACATTGGTGCACGCGTATTCAGCCAGACAAGAGCGTCAAAGAAGAACGGCTAAAGCGAGATAACAGTATAAGGTGCATTTGTACAGCTTCTAGCATGAGTGCTGGTAGTGTATTGGTAGAGCACTGGCCACCTTTTGTCACAGAGTGGGCGACTGTGAATTTGATTCCCAGCGGATAGTAGAAAATTTTTCTACGCAGTTTTTCTTTGTTGTTCTTACATGTGTGTTTTACTGCGTCACGTTTATTACAGAAGTGACATGTGGGGTCATGGTAGACCCCTGCATAGAACACTTTCATGTTAAAAATGAAACTACTTTGTTGCAGCCGCCGTGAATCAGCCTTCTTCGCTAACAACGCGATCATAGTTGGTGATTCTGCTTTTACAAAAGAATAGATGAAAGCATTCAGGGTCATGTGGTAATGCGGTTTCACACACAGTGGTAAACACGCACATGGTTTACGCTGATGACCCATACTGCACCGCCTTGTTCTGGTTGGGCGCTCACGCCGTTTTCGCTTTTTCTCGTCGCACATTGGCAGCGATTAGGAATGAAATAACTGGGGTGCAGCCGAATATAAACGAATCCACCTGCTTTCCAGGACAAGGGAGTAACCGCAAATTCTCCAATTATCCGAATCTGCGAAATTCCAATTAACTAACTTTTATCTATATATCATACGCTATTATGGTACACGGTTTCGATAGGTGGACTTCGCGTAACTGTAGTTGTTTCTGAAAGCGGGTGCACACCTTTAGGCGCAGGGTTGGTGCAGATTCTCCAAATTTTGGGGAAACGTAGCAGGATGTAGCAGCCACAGCGCTGCAGCACAGTTTGGCGCAATTGGCGCAGCGGTAGCATCATTGCACAGTCTCTTACTATTGAGCATAGATTGTAGTCGTATTGCTCAATAGCACGCCTTAAGTATACAAACCATCAATTTTAAATGGGCATAAGTAGCATCGCTCTTGATGGGGGCCAAGAATTAAGTGTAGAACAAACTTATATATAATGTGCTCTATTATTTGGAC
Organism: Hyalomma asiaticum; assembly: GCA_013339685.2. Taxonomy (NCBI): domain Eukaryota; kingdom Metazoa; phylum Arthropoda; class Arachnida; order Ixodida; family Ixodidae; genus Hyalomma; species Hyalomma asiaticum. The sequence continues at coordinate 98,186,195 of CM023482.1, forward strand.
AGAAAATGTCAGGAAATCAACTCACCCCACTCCCTGCAGACTTGGCTCCACTGAAGGAATCTGCATGAGCAAGTAACACCAAAGGTCAGTGCTCTGGCACACAAACTTTGCAGACTTGTCAAAATAAGACCCGAAAATAGTGTCAACACAAAATAACATGGATAACTTATGAAGTGTTTGTGCAAATGCATTTAGACTATCCCCACTCCCCTACCCCCAGTTCAGGACAGCAAACTGGACGCTAGTCTCATTAACCTCCCTGCCTTTCCTTTTCTTTGTTTTCTCTCCAACTTTCAAGAGTAATGGGTCTTGTGGTTTGAGCCAATGCAATAATGTGCCACGGGCTTCTATCATCTGAAGTTACTGGTTATATGAAATTGGGAAGTGTTTAATAAATGTGCTTGCTTGTGTGTGATGGCTCTAATTTTTTGTAAACTGCTTGGAGTACTTTGAAAAGCTTTTTAAAAGGTCCCTGAAAATATTTTTCGAAATTACATAAGTGGCTGGGCTACAGCTGAAGTGAACTGCCTGCACTGTAAATTAAGTGAAGTACCTTGCATCAAGGAATCTACAGGTGATTAACGGACACTCTCCTCTCAACTCATGCTTTCTTTCCTCAACTTCTTTGCCATGCTGTCGGGGCTAAGTCGGCCGTTTACATTTTCTCTATTCAGAAGCACACTTTACCTTCTTCATCCGACTTGGAACCGAAATCTTTCAGGAGGTCGAGCTCAGCTAGCAACTTGATGTAGCCCTCGGACTTCATGAAGCTAGGAAAGTGCTGGTCCTCCTGCATGATCTGAGCCACCTGCAGTGATAAGACAGTCGTCCTACATTGAACAATAGACCTTCATTTTGCTAAAGGATGCAGCCTAGTTCATCAGCGTGCATCCATGGCACTTGTGCATGTACTAGACCTTATGATGTGGTTCTTTTCGGGTATGAAAAATTTTGTTCGTGTGTATTTTAGTAAACAGCATGCCTCCAAGCATGTTATGGGAAAAAAGAAAAGCAAACTAAGTGCAGGTCTTAAATTAGCACAGTAAAATATATACAAACATGGCAAGTTTTATCAGTCAATCAAGAATTAAAGACAATTTTTGAAGTGCAGGGATATCCTTTTAAGCTTAAAGGGACACAAAGGAGAAACATTACGTTTAGGCAGATTTAAGTCGTTGCTAAAGCCCTTATTTTAATTATATTGGGGTAAAAAGTGAACTAATGCCACAAGCTTGTACAACATCAGAATATCGCGAATAACGCCAAACAGTGAGTACAGGGGACAACACTACTACAATGGCTTGAGAACTCGTACGCTACTATAGGCATCCATATGAACAGCTAAGACAAGAGAACAGCATGGCCAGCATGCCTGTCAGATACTCTACAAGAACCACTCGTTAAGCAAACTAAAACATCGCAGGTACTTGCAGACCCTTCAGGATAGCACAGACAAACCTTGTTATACAGTCAAACCCCCTTATAATATGTTAATCATAACAACCATATTTCAGTGCACCTATACCATATTTCAGTGAACCTACGATTTCCCTATGCCCCCTATTGAAACTGGATCGAGATATAACACAGGCAGATGACACTTGCTGTCCAGTGGAACCTGCCACATGTAGTAGTGAATTGCAACTGTGTATTCTCTTTCTGCTACTGTTTTCCCAATACAAAGAATTGTAAAGTGTTTGAGCTGTTATCAACAGCATTTGTTTGCAATTAAACTAAGAAAAAGAATTGTCTATGACGTCAGTGGGGAATCCCACGTCGCCCCTCACGCTACATGCCATGAGGGGAAGGAGGGGTAGGGTGTAGGCAGAAAATAATGCTGCTGCAGTTTGTGGCACTTCAGATTTGAAGCCTTATAACAAATTACATACTTTATGCAAAGAGCTTCAACTGGCCTGCTAACGATCCTAAAAGCTTGCTCTACCAGCTCAATGCATCTGTACAGAATTGTTAAAACAATTTCACGGTCCCCTCACGGTCCACTATGTTTTCTTGCTTTGTTATAGACCTATTCCACCGGCCTATGTCACGAAGATGTTTTGGTTTCGCATGGTAGGCATCCGCCGGCACGCCTACCGTAGCAGCCGCCGAGTTCTCGCTGGTGCGGGCGCTTCTCACTGCCGTGCAATGAAGAAAAAAGTGTTCACCGATGACCTGCGCCGTGGCTTGGTTGCTCAGCAACGCACAAGATATGCGCGATAGGTTTTTATCGGTTTCCTGCTTATGTCTGTCTTAAGAAAAGGGACGAACCTGTAATGCCGGCTCATCAGTTATGCGCCAAACTCATCACGACTAAGCATATTTAGCGTTAGTGCGGCTTGTTTCATTTGAGAGAAATATCATTGTCACAAGTTTGTCAAGTGTAATGCTCAACACCAAGTTTCTTGGCATAAACAAAGCGCGGACACAGAGCGATAACGCTTACCGCAAAGCGCGCACGACATTAGCTTAGCTCAATGTGCAGAAGTAATCGCGGTCGCCGTGCATTATTGAAGTGGGGAAGTTATAGATACGTCATACGAATTTCATTCACTCGAGTGAAACAAATATAAAAGAGCTTAATTCACGTAGCCGTGAGCGAAAGGCCGATTACAGCGATGCTTTTGTAAATCACTTGCGGCTGCAATAGCATACACACGAGAAGTGTCTTGGGCAATGCTGGAGTGGTTGTGATGCGCTTTACACTTTTTTTTTTTTTAGGGGCGAAGCTCCTCTTAGTCTAACCTTGTCCTGCGTCAGGCGTAACCGGCGTGCCGGGAGGCACGCGCTCGCCCTCGGTGCGTGCCTCTCTCTCTCCCGGCGCGTGCCTCTCTCTCTCACTCTTCCATCTGCTGTCTTATGAGAGAGAGAGAGAGAGAGAGAGAGAGAGCGAAAGGCGCGCGTTGACTATGGAAACGCTCTTTCTTAGATGAACACTCTACCAGCTCGCAAAGAAGGAGAACGCGCCCTCACCCGCGAGAGACAACGTTGGCGCAGGCAGCGTCTCCAAGCGAGTTTCTTGATTGAGAAATACCGACTGCTTGCGTTGGAGAACCGTTCACTGGCCACCCATATATATATATGGGCATTGGATCTTGGCTTGCAATGAAGTACCGGTGGGAGATTTCACTTGTGCATAGTTGAACCGTAAGGATTCGTAGCGTGCGCGTTAACTAAATTAATCCGGAACTCGGCATGATCTACGATGAACCTCCCGAGCTTCGCCCACTCATCATCATTCACTCCGTGAATATGCTGTAATTTTTTCTATTGTCAGACTGCTCGAATGAACTACACGCTTGAAATATGCCGCGTCGTTACAGGACTTCACGCCTTCACGATCGGAACTGAGCGTATGGGCAGAGCCACAAGCCGCAGTGATGCGCCTTTCTAGCGGTTATTTGAGAGCCTGGTCCTTGGCACGTTATTGCTTTTTTTGTGTGTGTGTGTGTTGTACACAGCCGTATTTACATAGGTGATAGCGTCACCAATATGGCATGCTTGAACACTTATTCCCTTACATTTGTTTCTGCGCAAGGATTTCGTGTAGGGATTAGAGGCTTTAGTCCAAAACAGTATTCTAGCTGAGGCATCTTCAAGTCGTATTTAAACAAGTCTCGCTGTTGCAAGTGGTTCATCCTTGCGCTAGTTACAGAGTTAAAGCATACGAATTAAGCGATGCCGACATGATAGCTCGCGATCATTCGTATCATGTGGCAAGGTGCTTGTCCTTTCAATCAGTTTCTCACATCTTGCCATAGCCGGGCGTCGGCGCATTCTTTTCTACATTCACTGAATGCTTCCTACAGAGCTAACGCAACTTCATCTCACGCAACTGCCCCTCGCAAACTGTTGTAAACACGCCGTCAACACTCCGACGCCCCATGCTCGGAGGCAGCTTTCGCACATGCTTCGCCGGTGGTGGTGGCGCGACCATGCAGGGCCGCGGCAAGCGGTGGGCGGGGCCTCCGCGACGCGACGTCGATACAAGCCCTGGTTATATCGCCGGTGCCTACCAATGTTTACCCACATGGAATAGGTCTATAACCTAAGTTCACTGTATCTGCACTCACTATCTTAAGGCTTAACTGTATGCAACAAGCGCCACCGCACAGAACTTGTTAGAACAGTCTGTCAAAAACTTGTATTGCATACCTTCTGCTGGATGTCATCAAACCAGAACTCATCTGGAGTCTCAACTCGAAGCTTGCGAAGCAGTTTCTTAGCCAATACTTCATCAACATTGATCCTCGATGTGGCCTGAGTGTGAACGAAATGCAAAACTTAGAAGAGCAATTTCTGGAAAGCTGTCATTTAAAGCCTTAGTGGCACTCAGGTGTGCAATGGCACACAAGGAAGCATTAAGGCGCGCACTGCTGGAAATTTCTCGGCTGCATTACTGTCAAGTTTTCAAGCAGGGTGAATGTTTACACTGTGTGGGATTCAATTTCATTTACCATAGTAATAACGTCACAGGAGTGCAAGTATCTGAGGAAAGCAGAGTATTTCCTAAGCTAGGTCACGCAGCTGCAAGCATAAAATGCACCAAGCATACCAGTGCACATAAATAATGTGGTGCCATACTTTTTTAATGCATCAATGTCAAGAAGACAAACACAAGTATGTTTGTTAAAATCTGCATCCTGTAATATTTCAACCTCCCCTCAGACATAAATAAAAACACATTCATGAAAGTGAGAAATTAAAAGAATATCTTTAAATATGCCTTTATAGTAATGTACAAAGCAAATGTACATATTAGAGTGCCCCATTTAGAAAAGGAATGTCACATTCTGTTCCTTTCTACATGCCGACCATTTGCTATGTCTAGCATTCTGAGAGAAAACAATTTCAGAAAAATGGGGACTTGCTGCAAGTAACAAAGCTACAAGAGACAATTTGAAAGTGCTCAAGAGACTCTTCCTGTGAAAGAAAGAGCTCTGGCCGGCTTTCCACAAATTAAGAGCTCCCCTACAAAACTCTGCAATCATAGAAGTGGACACAAATGATTTGGGAAGCAACAATTTACAAGCATTAGTTGCATAATTCACACATTACAGCATGTATCCATATAAATAGGGCACGCAGAAGATAGCCAACAGATTGAACATGATCACAGCTCTTGGGGCAGTGGAAATGGAATGGGCAGACAAATTATTCTACAGTTCCACAACAATTCTACAGAACACACGGCAATGAAACCTTGAGTTATTTTACACCTTATGAAGATTTATCCATGTCTCAGCCGGACATGACCTAAGAAAAGGCAGCTCTTGCAAGTGACACAAAAGCAAGCATAAATCATTCTTACTGTCTCGGAGATGTATGTGTCATAAATGTTAGCTGCAGCTTCCCTGAGAGATTCGAGATTTGTGTTTCGGTCTTCAGTATGAGCTTGGCTTAGTAGCTGTTCGGCTGACACTTTGAAGCCCTTTTAAAAGAAAACGAGAAAGTTGTGTCAGGAACAATGGCCGCGAGAAGGTGTTTCGCTCAAGACAAGCTCACGACAACACTAGACAGTTACAGGCAGGACTTACCTCAGCATGAAGATAAAATGAAATGTATTTTTGTGCTCCAATACTGGTCATATACTCTGTGAGAAATAAAGAGGTACTTTTACAATTTACAGAAATGCAAAGTGGTAAGTTCTCAAAATTTATCATCACGACAGCAAACCTATTATCCGAGATGATTAAAACACTAAATAGTCCAGTGCAAGTTATATCCCGACAATTCTACAGTTGCAAATTTCTTTCTTAGAAGCTGAAAAACAAAAACCCCAATGTGCAATATGACATCGTCATCAACGTGTACCTAAGAACACATTTTTTTTACCGCAACATGGAAAACAACAATCTTAGATAGAAAGGAAGAAGAAGCAACAGGTTTAGCACTTGACCTGCTGTTTCTTTTTCCTTGCTAAGACTTTTCTCCATGTTGTGCTAAAAAATGTGTTACGATTTCAACCAATTTGCCCAGCAACAAGTTCTGCGTAACTTGTATCTAGTGAAAAAAAAGTAAAACGGCTTCACTGCAATACTATCCAGTCTTTCCAGTGCTACACTACTGTGCACCACTATATTGCTGGTACTTAGCCTTTGTAATCTAATAAAAAGCACGGGACCATGAGTAAAACATTAGTACTGCACACATGATCCAGCAGTGCCAAGGTAGCAGTAGGAACAAACCACAGAGAAACCATGCCTCATTAAAGAAGGTCCGCACAATGGATGGATACGAGACAGCTGAGAGGTTTTAGACTTTTTGTCTGCTTTGTGATGACACTCCCTTCTAACGATTTCAATATCTCTCCTTGTACATCTTGAAGAACATTAATAAATTTTAGGACACCTTTCACACATCCAGTGCCCGATGGCATCTCATTGATACCATCTTCAATGAGCATGGGCAAGAAAATGTAGCATCAGAAAATTTTATTACCCAAAGCAAGTGCTTCAAATTGTTGAAGAATAGACATACTCATTGACAGACTCAGTAGCAAACATACGCATGCTGTAGAGTGATGCTTCTCGGTGCGCAACAAACTATGTGGCACAAGGCTTTGGGTGCGTAACACAGTATAAATGTACTGCAAAAATGTCATTGCAGCTAGTACACTGTAATGTAAACATACAGGTCCTCGAAATACCCTCAAAGTCCGCTTCAGCAGTTACCTTACGCAATTTCAGGTGGAATTACCATCGTATCGCCTACAGCCCTTGAACAGTTGGGCAGACCAGGGCATCAGCATCTGTCATTATATAGAGCTCTATAGGCAATTTCTCCTCAGGAACGTGGCATGGGTGACATTAAAGGGTCCCTGAAACGTTTTTTTGACATTGCGTCACTGCTTAGGCAACACAATTATGAAATCATTCACACAGTAAATAAAGCGAAGCACCATGCGCTAAGGCAGCTATGGGCTTATTTCTGTCGCCTTCTTCCTTACCACTGCTGTTCCTCCTCAACTCGATCTGCTGCGGAGTGCGCGCTAGCGACGACAGCGCCTCCCGCGTCAGCCGCTCTGCCGAGCCCTCCGTAGTTACATAGCGCCCCGATATCCTCACTGAGGTCGCCCGCCTCGGCAGTGCTAGCCTCTGTAATAGAGCGCTGGCGACTCTTGTGTACGCCGCCAGATGCCGCGACGATACCGTTGGCTGAAACGAAGGAGCACGTTGTAGAAGCACGTTGTTCGCAGCTAGGTTTTGAAGATTACGTGCACGTCACTGGCTCGGGGCCAATCAGCGACCTCTCATTCGATCGGTCGATGACGGGGGCGTTTGAAAACGCCTTTTGGCGAGCCGCTGAGATCTTTTGCGATGCACGTGTTGAAAACCTTATTGTAAATTCCACACTTTAAGTACAGCGCTGAAATCTGCCCTCAAATGATCCTAATGACTCGCTCTACTGGATCACCATGTTTGCACAAAATCGTCAAAACCATTTCAGGGTCCCTTTAAAGGCATCGACTATCATTACGAGCAACAGGCCCCAGCTTAAAAGAAACCAGCAAGAAAATACCGCTTGATGAAGGATGCCTTTGTCATGATGCTAGCATGAAAGATTGCTTGTCAAGTGTGTGACTCAGGCCTTAGAGCTTTTCTTTTTAGCGTGCACAGGCACAGTGTCCTGACAGTACAAGCGGTCAAGTGGCAGTCTTAAAATATAGTAGACCTGCACTTGACATAAATGAATGGCATTGGTTTAGTACTGATTTATATATAACTCTCTGAGCTGCCATGGTAACATTATTTTGCACACCTACATGGACAGTTTTAGAAAAATGGCAATAACATACACCTCCCTCAGGAAAAGAGTGCTAGTGCTGTGTTTCTTTTACTTCATCCCATTGAATTGTGCACTGCAATTTTCCTAAGATGTATTGCCAAAATTTCACAGAAGTGGGCTCCTTCTGATACCATTCCTCATTGAAGAAAAGCCAGCTACACAGGAACTTGCAACAAGCAGACACCCAAAAACTGCACTGAGTTTCGCATAGGCAGGACATTATCAATAATATATAAGTAAAGTATGGGCAGAGAATCATTTGTGATCATCTGCAAGCTAACTCACCCATGAAATACGATAATGCAATGTTGTTTGCCAGGACAACATCAAATGGTAATTGGAATAACTCCACTCCTGGCGCTGTCAGCTTCTTCCAGTCAATTTGCTAAGCGGAAATGAGAGGTAACATCAGCTTTGAAAGGCTGGTGACCATAGACTATATGCACTTAAGAAACATGACAAAGCCTTCCTCAATGTTTTGCTTCAGAGATCACAATTTCAAAACTGAATTGAAGTAATTAAAAAGGCTGGTGACTTTAGACTATAGTTAAGAAACATGACAAAACCGTCCTTGAAGTTTTGCTTCGGAGATCACAATCTCAAAACTGAATTAAAATAATTAATATCTGCCAGTTCTTTATTTTTTTACTTATTTCTTTGTTTGACAACACATGATTTTCGTGGTGCAAGAGACTAAAGGCAATGGTAAGAGTCACCCGTCTAGGCCTCAGGCACCACAATGTACATTCATTACACAGCGCAACTGCACTACCGAAAAAGAGAGAGAAGGGCAGGGGTTGGGGGTGCCTATCAAGCAAGCCATGGTTGGGACACTAGTTTATTTATGACGACCAGAGGGCCAAGCATCAAAATCTAACTAAATGAATATTTTATCTCTACTGAAATGCAGCTGTCATAGTCATTACATGACCTGTAACCTCATGCTTAGCAGTGCAAAGCCATGGAACCATAATGTCACACAAGGCTTAAATCGGCAAAGAAGGAGTAATGTGCATAAAGCAAAAAAGGGATTCAGGGGCACTAAACTAGTGTTAAACTGCAACTTCTTAAAACAATCGGTACACCACAGCTAAAGAGGCCTCAAAGAGGACGCAATCAGTCTGTTATGGTAATTAAATTTATTGACAGAGTGAGGAATACTACTAGACCACTAGACCAGGGATTCTCAACAGCACTGTCCGATTCCAGGTCATTCATCTGAAATTTATGACAAGAGGTTTCAGTTTCAGGTAGATACTTACGGAAGGCAGACCAGTGGAATCCGTGTCAAGACTTCCATCATAGAGACGCTGAAGCCTGTTCTCCACAACCTTTTTTACATAGTGCAGGCTGTTCAGCTGCTTTTTGATCACAGTATCTGTTCAAACAGTGAACATTTTGTCACAAAATTGGCACCTTATACGTAAGGCACGCAGATGGCATGTGTAATTGAAAGTGGCAATCTAGCAATACTTTTTCTCACATAAGAAAGCTGGCACTTGTATTTAAAGGCAAACACACAAAAGCCACCATGCACTTTTTTTCTTTTCAAACTGCTAACACTCTTCGCAAGAGGGTAACAAAAACATAGAGCTAGCAGTTGTGCTGCTCATAAATATTCACACAATTACATGCATAATCCCACTGAAAACTCATCAATCAAAAGCAAGTCCACCAAGAGAAATAAAACATTTGCACCTCAGTTAACATGTGAAACCTAATTTGCTTCTGGCACTCAAAGTGGCGTGCAATACCTGCTACAAGGAAGAGAAGATGTTAAAGAGACACTAAAGTAAAACCGAAATGAAGTTTGTCAAGGCACTCACTTGGGCTAGTTGGTTTTGCATTATTTTTGGTGGAAATGCGCTTTGGACGCGGACAGAGAAGAAAACGAAACACACACAGCGCATGCGCTGTGTGTGTTTCGTTTTCTTCTCTGTCCGCGTCCAAAGCGCATTTCCACCAAAGATAAAACCAATAATCAGTTTATAACATTAGTGTGTTCTTTAAGAACTCTGTTGTCGTTGATTTCACCATTTTGTATGCCGAGGCTCTGGATGTGCGCAGAACTTACGCACTGATCGCTCATCGCCCCACATGTGACCGGACGTCCTATCAGATGCAAAATCGTACCATGTGTTCAGCAATTTACTTTGTTGCACTTGCATAGGCTAGACACTGTTATCCTGATCATGTGTTTACCCCAAAAGTATGTTACTACTGGCCAGGTAAGTGGCTGATATGACAAATATGTAGTGCTTATGCCCATTGCCATTACTGTCACGTCCAAGGTACACTGGCTTTTCCCGTGTAGCAACGAACCACCAAAGTGACGCTCTGTACCTGCAAGTGCACTCACTCTAATTTTGCTTAAGTTTGCCTGTGTGACTGTGGTACGACATGTTCACGGGAGAATCCACGATTGATCAGCAGCGTTTCCTTGCTACGTTCCAAAAGTGTTGCAAGGCCCCTTTAAATGCTGCTAGGCATTTCACTATTAAATGCAAGCTTCTTACCATCATTGCCTCCAGTGTCTTTTGAGCGTTGTATGGCAATTTCCTGGAGGACGATTTCTTTGACAGCTTCCAGCTCACTAATATTGTCAGTGCACTTCAGTACGGTAAGGAACTCATCACTTGTGGGAATGTTGTTAGAACACTGCATAAAGGAAAAGACTACAGGCATAAGATTACAGAATTTTAAGAATATATCTGAGAATGGACAGTCAATCATTTACTGCACTGTAATTGCTATGGCTTGTTAAGCTCACATATCTACAGCAACAATGGTAATTACATTCACCAATTAAAAATTCCCCCCATGATGAACTTAACAATGACTACAATAATTATATTTATAGAAGTTTAATGTGCCAGAACCATGACATGATTATGAGGCACACCGTAATTGAAGGCTCCAAAAATTTTGACCACCTGGGGTTACCGAGTGTTGCTATATTGAGCGAAGATATTGTGACCGGAAAACTTCCCTTTCCAGTCCTGTTTCAACTCTGCGGAATAGAGGGTACAGAGCTCCTTAGAGCGGCGTCAAAGGAGGTGCCCCGCCCACCGCTTTACGTCACCAGACTTCAGCGACGTGTCAGTGGCTGACGAAAAGCGCGCGACTACCGGGGGCTGTTTAGGGGCTGTTTCTTCGCAGCGCGCTTGTGGCCGCCTGCTCGCTTCGCGCCTGGGCTTGGTCGCGTGCCCTCGCGATCACCGCATTCTATTTTTTTTTCGATCCTCCGAAGCTTTGTTTTCGTTCATCACATACGTTTAGGCTCGCAGGTGTGAGCGTTTACTTTGTCAGTGCACTGCGTGTCGTCGATATTGCGCATAACGCGGCGTCAGGACAAACAGCGCAGCTGCCAACGCTGCTCCACCTTGTCCTGCATAACCCCAAGTTAGTTAATTGTTGATTAGTGATTGTAGACGGGATAATCATGCTGCCGGGCTCGAACGTGACTACTATGACTCAGAAGGAAGACCTTCACAACTCGGACCCTTGCCGACAGGTTAATGTGGAATAAGGTGCGTTGACATGCGGTAAGATGGATGGAATAATGTAATGTGTGAATACACTAGTTCAATTTTAACAGTGAAGCTGTTTAAGCTATTGGTGAAACTGGCAAATCTGCCGAAAACTCCGCTAAGTTATGTAATGCTAGCATAACACGACCACGCTGTACTAAAGACAAAGCTCCGTAGGACGAGTTAGGTAAGGCTAAGTCTCATTCAATGGAGCCTAATTAAGATTCCTAGGACTAGTTAGGTAAGGCTGTCTTATTCAAGAGAGCCTAATTAGGAATAATTAATAGAGGTCTAGTTAAGACGACTAATCCAACTAAGCCAAACCAAGCCAAACTGAACTAATTCAACCTGAATTGAGCTATGACAAGTAAGTCACACCTAATTAAGCGGATACTAATGATTTATAATTAATTAAGCCACGATACTAATAAACCATGTCTATTTAAGGTAAATCTAATTATGCGAAGCCTAATTTAGCTGATATGAACAAATCTAGTGTAAGCAAGCTTCTAATTAGACCTTGTTTAATTAACTAGTACTAATTAAATCACGCATAGCTAGGTTATTACTAGTTAAGTCAAACCTAAGCTAGCACTTATTAATCAAAGGTAAATTATGCTAAGACTTCAAGGTCAAGCCTCATTAAGTTGAGACTAAACATTTCAGGACTAATTAGGCTAACACTGATTAAATCAGGCCTATTTCAGGTAGTATTCATCAGGTGATATCTAATTAAGATAACATGTCAAAGAACAGCGTAACTAGGCCTGCACTAATTAGGCCATGTATAATTAAGATATGACTAATTACCGCAAGCATAGTTATATCATGAGTAATGAATGCCAGCATATTAAACAATGTATCATTAGGTATAAGTTAATTAAACCGAGTCTAATTAGTGTAACACTAATTATGTCCTGGCTAATTAAGTTAAGACTAAGTCAAGTCTCAATAAGCTCAGATTATTAAGTTACGCCAAATTAAGCCAAAGATTACAGATGTAATGATTTCATTCGAAACTAATTTACCTTAGTCAACCCTAATCTGCTGTAATCCTTAATTCACCCTAATCTAAGTCTAGCGTAATCCGCTCTATAATATGCCATAGTCCACCTTAATGCACCTCCGTCTGTCTTAATTCACCCTAATGCACCTTAATGAGCTCTAATCCACTCAAGTACACCGTAATCAGACCTCGTCCTTTAATCTACCTTGTAGAAGAAATATTTTGGGTTCGACTCCAGCCATGTTATTGAGTACGAGTACTAGAAGGTGGCGCATTGGACTACCATAGGGAATAAACCTATCTACAATCACTGATGAATTAAAGTTTGGGATTAATTTGTGATGTATTACGGGCTGCAGGCATGCATTTGTTGGCTTCTTGGAAAACTATATTTATGGTGACTTTTGCACCGCACCGTTCGCGTCCACGCCGAGGTAGTTTACGGACGCCTTCCAATGGCATCTATGAGGCTTGCGCATTAACAAATATATTTTTACATATTTCCAGCAACTATATTGCCTATAGAGGTGCTCACAACGCAAGGAAAAGCGAGCACACGGCACGCACGGCACGCACGCGCTTATGGTTTTAAAAAAGGCACGCTGCGAAGGGCCCGTACACAGCCGAGGCGGGCGTGTCTGCCATCGGCGAATAGCAGCGACGCTCCTTGTAAATGCTCTATGACGAAATAGAGCATATTCAAAGAGCATGAGGAGAAGCCGCTTTTTGAGTTGAGGGCTCCTGAAGAAGTGGAAGCTTTGTGCTCCGCTTGTGAACGCTACGCTTCACGGATGACTACGGCATTTGGCTGAGATGTTCGTTGCAGCGTAGGCAAGCCGTAGAATATGTTTTTTCACCAAGTCCGGAGGGTGGTTCAGGACCCCTTTAACGTGTTATAGTGGCTTGGAGGATCTTCCTATAAACGGAGCGCTATTTTCTCGATGGTTAGGGCCCACTGTAATAACCATGATACTTTGCTTTTAAAGCTGCCTTTGTCCCATAATCATCACATCTTCAACGTGATCATGTTGCACGAAGAAACTTGGTAAAAGTGACTGAACACAAGCCTCATAGGAGAATGACCAGTGATAGTTAAAACTGTGCCAGTGGTGCTCGTGGGTATAAGAGTAATGGTAGTGGCAATGCCATTATGGTGCAGTTTTCCGTTAAAAAAAAAAGTTTTCACATGCACAGGTTACAGAGCGTATCACTCACCATCCAGACAATGGTTTGATTTACATAGTCGGGGTCTGAGACAAGGTCTATCACAGGCAGCAGCACTGTGTTCACAAGAAGCTCCTGGAAGAAAAGTGCAGATAAGTGCTAACACAGGCATGTACACACACACACACACACACACACAAAAAAATAAAGAAGATAAGATGTAGCAGAAGACCACTTAGTAAGCAGTACTTACTGCACTTGGTTGCACAACATACTCACCCAATGAATGCAGCAAATTTCAAAATTCCCACTTCCAGCCACTTCATACTAGTAATAGAAAATAAAAACCTTCTCCCCTGTGATCGCAGGGCATTTTTAACAGAACTGCACAGACAACTGTGCAATCTGTGCAGTTATATTAAAAAGGCCCTGCAACACTTTTCGCGCATGGTCAGAAAATGCTGCCAATCAGTAGTCAAGGCTCCTATGAACATGTGAGCCAAATATTTTTGCAGTGCATAGAGCAGGGCATTCACAATTTACTTTAATACTTTGTAAGACGACTGGGTATTACTGGCTCCTTTCTCAACAAATTACGACAGTGTGGGCATCAACTACATTGTAAGGGGCATGGATACGGCATACGGATAATGAAAACATCCTGAGTAATGCTCTTCCATTTCGAGTTCATTAAGAAATATCTTTGTCTCTATTATCAGAAACATGAAAAAGTAACTTATCCCTCTGCATCAGCTCTCTATCAACAGTCAATACTGCGGTGTTGTACAACAGCGCCATTTCAAACACACATGCCTGAGCCAGTCATGTATCTTATTGAAACCACTATGACAGCGCTTGTTTGTTTCCAAAACCATTGGCACGCTTGCTATTGAAAGCTTTGTGTTGGCCGTGCTGTAGTACAATAACACTCCTTTGAACTCTACAGTTACCGTGGCCCCCGCAGGGCACCACTACATCTCCGTGGTATGTAAACTTCTTCCGAAGACTCTGGCCGTGCACTAGTTATCCTAATGGAAGTGTATGAACTTGTTTGAGGAAATAAAGAAGAGAAAACACTTAAGGGGGTCATAGTGTGTGCTGACATAGCTTCCTGCCCCCTTTTTATGCACCAGTGTGTAAACTTCCAGTGTACTCCATGGGACGAAACAAGAAAGGGTGCTAGAATGGTGTGATAGCTCTGTTCATCCTTGAGAAATTCAAAAAGATTTTTTTTCTGGCAAGCGATGTGGAGACAATAAGGTCCGGCAAAGTCATTTGACGATTGCTTGGAAAAATGTTGCAGGGCACCTTTGGTAACCACAACGGCAAACTTCATCAGGCACAATTTATGAAACATCACAATCAATACGATGCATTATAGTGGTGTGACTCGGCTTCACCGGCTTGGCAAAATCCATGCAAATCTGGTTTGCTTGGGAAGCTGGGGACATGAGAAGGGTATCGTATCCTTTCTATTCTTACTGTTGCCCCTTGTGTTACAGCTTGAAGCTGTGGCCTCAGCTTCTCTTACAGAGTTTAAGTTAAACATGGCAATGCTGCTGACCCTCTAGAATTGATCCTTTTGAATGTGGGATGGTCCAGTTATCGTGACCTTGCTGGAATTTGCAAAACCAGTGCTGCTCCTATCTTTAATATATAAGCTGAAGCGAAAACTTCGATGTGTCCTACATGTGCCAAAGTGGAAATATATTTATGCACATGATTTGGCAGAGCTACGAACTGCCATTGTGAACTAATTTCACTGTAGTGTGGTGTCGTTCTCCAGCTTGTGCCAAGTCAACATGGTATGTACTACAAAACCACTCCTGCTCCTGCATGGATTGTTATAAACTTATTCTGCGACAAGCCTGCCCTATTTCAAATAAAATCAAACTTGGTGACAATGTCACAATGCGGCAGTGAAATAAATAGCAGCTAGGCAAGGCGCCCCTTGAACTAGTTCACGGAGTGCACACAAACTGTTTTCAGTTTTTCAGTCTCTGAAACGACACACAGCAACCACCACCAACTTACTCGAAGGAATATCCTCATGACTTTGTTTTGGAAGTCCTCTGGTGGCAAAACCAAGTAAAGAAGCACTTCTCCGACTTGTTGGAGGTACTCTGTGATGGGTGAAAGCAGTGTGTAAGTACATTATAAACGATTTGGCAAGAAACCCAACTACACGAGAGAAAAGAAACAAGACTTCCTTTTTTTCCAAGCGACACCATTACTACCATGCAGAAACCTCCCAATTAAAACATCTAAAGCCTTTTTTTACACAGAAAAAGACATCTCATATGTCGGTTGCATAGATACACAACAGATCTAAAACACATTTAGTTTATATCATGGTTATTAAAATGAGCTGTGTAGACGAGACATGGAACATATGTGTGCAATTTATGGAATTATGTGCAAACACCTTCAATTGTGCTAGGAACCAAATCCATTTGAGAAATACATCCCAGTAAAATCCACATTGACACTGGCTGCAGTTGGTACATGATGACCCCTTTAAACAAAGATTTCCTTCTCTATGGAGGCAAAGCTGCTGGTGACAAAATGTGCCCTTTCAGATGCGTTCTGTGTTACAAAAGTAATTTATTCTTACCCATTTCCCGCTCTTTTGAAATGCAGACTAGATCGCGACACATGCTACGCTCCATGGTGGTTTCTAAACTGAAGAACAATGTAAGCAAATCTGGGGCTTTTCCTCCAAAATCTGAAAATATAAGAAAAAGGAGGAAGAAGAAAGAAATTCACGTGTAGGAATGTACACCACAAAACGCTGTTGTATTATATTGGTTATTTCATCTCAAGGAGCAAGCAGGGGGTAATAGGTGGTATGGGTATACATGGAGCTCTACAGGAAAGCAAATAAGAGCCAAAAAATACCACTGCATGGCCAGTCCTGCACTAGAAGCTGTTAGATTACAAGTGGTCTAATCAATAACCTCTAATAAGTGTGTTCTTCAAAAGCAGGAATAGCTAGACGTTGCAATAGCTATGCACAGTAATGCAAGCAGTATATTGGGCTGTAGGAATTTTTTTTTAAAGGCAGTATGATCACAAGCACTGCTAGGGTCGCGGCCGCTTTAGGTTTCAACACTTGTGTCCATGGTAGTTTCCCATTCATGCGATGGGTAAGAGATGCATGTTCTTGCATGAACAAAGCTTTTGCTAAGCATGCATTACTGAGTTCTAATCAAGCAACCACATCTCACCATCGTCTTTCTTATTATTCTTGAGCCTAGACTGTGCTTGGCGAAAGAGGCGTAGATGGGATGCAAAATCATCGACTAGCTGAATGGTGAGGTACTGGACCCAATCCACACCTTTGGCCCTGTAAACAATGCAGCAAATTTAAGTGAAGGGCAGTGTACTGACAAAAACTTTGCTCTGCAAAAGCTGACATTATCAATTCCTAAAAGCAAAGAGAGAAAGAGTGGACGAGAGAACATAATGAAAATAATATTAAAAACACAAAAAAGCATACTTCACTCCAGGCATAGCTCTTTGTACTTAGTGCCTCGGATGTATCATACCTACAGTACTGCTTTCTGTCAAGGTCCTTCACTCCGATTCCTGTTCCAAGGACATATATAAAAACTGATTCCTGAAAATTTTCATCCTTAAAGCACACTGTTGTTGACCGTCTTGACAGCTCTGGCTATCAAAACGAGCTAAAGACAACAGGCAGATTTGTGTGATGCAAGCATGCTTAAGATAAATGTTACCATACCAAGAAAAGATAAAATAAATGCTTTTGAGAAGTGACAGAGCAAATAAGCTAGCCATTACGATTCTACACGACACGGCTAATACAATAACTGTTGCTGTACTGCATGCCAAAATCATGACGTGATAATGAGGCATGACATAGTGCAGGGCTCCGCAAATTTCGACCAGATGGTGTTCTTTAATGCATGCCGACATAGGTCAGTACATGGTCCTCTAGCATTTCACCTTCATTCAAATGCAACCACAACACCTGGGATCAATCAAACCCATGTCTTTAGGGTTAGCAGCTGAGCACCGCAACCACGCACCTGACGACCTTACTAGATAAGCATTCTATGCTTTGAAAATAAGAAAAGAGTCTTTGCTTTACAGAGAGATAAGCGAGCTGTCCCCGACATAAGGAAGGAGATGCAAGAAAAAGACAAGTCCTCTTCACACGGCATAGATGCACATGGCTTACATTGCATACATTTCTTTTCTTCTGCCCTTATCCTTTCAAGGCGGTATTTCAGTACAAGATTTTTCACTAACTGACAATCTATGGATGCTAGCACATGCAATTTTCAGCTAACCACATTAATAGTGAAATTAATTTGCCTATTACAACAACAACAACAACAAAATTAGCAAGAGCTGAAAGATCTGCAGTCAACTAACTCCTTCTCTTTGGAACCAATGGGAATACAACTACTGAATTAAACATGTTTATTGAAAACAGAATAAACCTGTCATGCAATGACAGTGTACAGCTTCCCACGTAGAAAGGGCACAACATACAAAAATGTAAATTAAACTTGGCTTTGCAAAAACTACTTTTTACTTTTTCAAGTTGAAAACGTGCAGAGCACTTAGACCCCACAAATTTCAACACACCATCAGGCATAAAGACAATGGCCCTCCATTAAACATGAATGGACAAGCTTATTAAGCCCAATGCACTATCTTACCTCATTGACAGATTGACAATGACTTGATGAACAAGATCTCGGATGTGGTCCGTGAAAGCCTCATCATTTGAGAGGTCGAGATACCAATTGTATACGTAGTCACGCAGGATGTAATTCAAAACCTAGAAGAGAAATAGTCATAGTATTGTAGCATGTATTACAGCAGGTATGTGCTTTATAATGTAGTTTACTATGTCACTGATACATGCAGACACTAAGGACATCATAGAAACCTTCTAAGCATAGACAATAAGAGAAAACAGTATCACACGGTTGATGGCATACCTCTGATAATGGATCATCTATGGCAGGATGCCCAGTCAAATATCGTACACACCGACTCTTCTTCGGTGGTTTTAGGATGGCTGTTGTAATCTAAGTGAGAGAATCACAGGAAATCACATGCTCAGCAGCATTAACAAATATCGCTAGATAAGATGGTGTACAGAACTCGATGCTAAAATAAATCAGCAAATAAAATGTTCTTAGGCTACAGCTAACACCTAAAATTAACACCAAGGAAGACTGAAGAGCGATCTCTACCTTTCAATTGATTCAGATTGTTTTTTGTGCTGCAAAATAACCACTATGTCTGGGCTTACTTATCACGCCTGTGTTTAAACATGTCCAAGCCACTGCAATTTTCTAAATGCAACAAAGCAGTAAGTCCCAAATTGAATCGTTGCATTTGAAATGCAGTACAGTATTCTTGTATCAATGGAGTTTTAATGTACCGATTTTACTGTACTGAGTGTGGCTAAATATTCACACGAACGTGCGCAGGCCTGGTGAGTTCAGCAGGTGACCATTGTTTTCTCCTGAAAGTGCATCATTAACTTGAAGCGATGTTTTTGCTTACTTTTGCTTACTTTGTGTAGCTATTATACACAGTGAAAACCAGAAGAAGAGCACATAGTTTGAGCATGACAGCTGTCAGCCCCTAGCAGAAATCTTCTCCAATACAAAGTAGAGCAGCTTTGAAGGCAGGAAAGGCTAGTCTTTGTTTGAAGAAAGTGGTCATGGGCAAGAGGCAGCTTCATGTAAACTATACATTCTGTGTATGACTGATTTGGCCGAGCTGCTATTAACAACACTGACTATCGACAGAATGTGTTCTTTGCCAGCAAGCTCGAAAAGTGGTTCAAGATCCTTTCAAGAGATGTCACTATATGTTGTGGAAGATGATCAATGCAAAAAGTTTAAAGCTGTACAAAACTAGAAGCATAAAATTTAGGCAAATGCATACTATGCATGATTCCCATGCTGGCTGGGTTGGTACACTAGCAGCTCCCACTGGCATTACTATTGTCTTACTAGTTTTTCTATCGTAACTTGTGTAAGGAAACCTTGAGGTCAGCAGCATGGCCAGGCAGGGTATCTCATAGCACTCATGCTCATTAGCAGACTGTCACAGCCATGGTGCTGCTGGATTCAGCTGCTATTTCTCCCATGATATTAGTTTCACTACGAACACGCAATGCCTTTAAAAAGCAAAGCACAACAAAAAAGAAAGAGAGACGCATATCTGCTCTGTACAAAACAATGCACAATGGCTTGACAGTGACAAGAGCCGGTTCTCAGACAATTTACCAGTCACTCACTGTCAAGGACTACCATCAATGCCTAACAGGTTGAGCTCAAAGTGCTCTGCCACAGAGAGCACTAGAACAACCCCGGGAGCAAGTGGCTGGTGTAGCACTTGCTAGTGATCCCCCTAATATCTGCATAAAATATGCACAGGCGTATTTAGCCAGAAATGGTTCTAGAAGTGGTCCTTTCTCTGTTCAACAATGCCATGACAAAGCAGGTATGCTGGCAGCCATAAATAAACACTAAGTAAAAGCACTAAGTCAGTACAGTATCACGAAGTATTCTTCCTAAAGCCAGTACAGTATCACAAAGTATTCTTCCTAAAGCACATTTTTATTAATTCTAGAGAATGGGATTCTTTACTAGACCAAAAAGAAAAAGAAAGAAATGTTAAGAGAACACTTCCACTTTCTCAAGCTCAATCCTACAACCTCATGTGCCTGTGTTTGTAAATGATATCATGGGCTTCTTTCCTTGGGTACAGGCCTCCGTGGTAAAGTAAAATTTATGAGAACTTGATAAGTTCAACCAATGGTTTTCCTCTGATGCAATGTCCTTAGAAATATAAATTAACCAGAATGCAGGTAATGTCAAAATCCAGGACGCCAAACCAAGCATGCGCAGCAACTTCAAGGTAGTGTTGCCTTACATTTTTAATTTTTACGCTGTCAATAAGCTTATTAGGACTTGTCTAAGAGCAATAGTTATTGTAGGAGCAGTGTTTATTGACAAAGATAGGCTTTCTTATAGAAGTGAATAAAGAAACCTAGTTGTGACTTACACTCTTTCCTGCCTGAGCCTTTACTTCATGATTCATTACTACATGACGGACTTTATAGTAGCACTGCTACAACAAGAAGAAGAAAATCGCAGAAGCATACCTAGCAAAGCATTTTCATCAAGGTATGCTACTACACGACTGGGCCCCTTCTTGCAGGTACTAAGCTGAAGCACAGAAAATTATTCACTAGAGCTTTTCCTACCCTACCGTTTATCTGATCTGAAAATATGTCACAAAACGTTGTTAATCTGGTGACGAAAAAGATGGCTGCCATCTGTGAACCGTGCCAACAAAATAGATTTTTTTGGAATGCAGATACCATCTGCTTGTACCGCATTAAAGCCAATATGATAAAATGACTGCTGATCATGTGTGGGACTCTGTAGTTTAAATGTAATTATGTGGATAACCAAGATTTGTCCTTAGTGCGAGACCACATTGAGGCTTCCGAATTTGGCAGAGCAAATATTACCTGCGCTGAATAAGAACAGGTCAGATGCAACAATGAATGCAGCAAAGTTTGACTCGGTACAGCCCAAGTGAGTACTCTTTAAGCCAACGGTCAAGAGAACAGCAATCCATGCACTTACTTGAGGAAGGCCTTTGATGCTGTGGTTTTCAGGAATGTGTGGTGGAACAGGGTCATAGGATGGTTCTAGCTGCTGCTGGTACTCCATCAGGTAGCCCATAAATACGATGCTTAAGAATGAAAAGATAGTGAACTTCAGTGAGGCCAATGGTCATGCCCCACAGGAAAATGCACTGTCATTTTGAATGAGTGCACCTTACTACTAGCTTAATTTCCTGGCTATTTCTTTGCATAGTACATCTTTAAATTTCTGTTCCCACACTACATGGAATGTCTATGTTAAATTTCTTTTTCGAATTTCTTCTTTTGCAAATAACAGACACCTACAAAGACACCACACCACCGTGCACTGCTAAACCCTTCATAACTAGTATCACACCGAGAAGCCTTCGACAGAAATAGGCTCACCTACTGAAACGTGCGGGGCATTTTAACCCTGCTTTTTACAACCTCTACTGCAAGAAATTTTCATTTCTGGGGTTTTACATCTAAAAACCGTGATATGATTATGAGAGATGCTACTGCAGAAAATTTTAGTGACACTTAGTGTAGAATGCACTCTCATATGAGTATCCACAGAGTAAAAGCAGCAGTGCCCAAAATATTTTATGAAGTAATACCAAAACCACCGCTGACACATGCTACAGCGATTGTTTTTCTTATATGAATGTTGGTATATGTAAGAAAATGTAACTAACTACAAAAAGCAATTTGCTATTCTCCGTTCCCAGGTTATTTATGGCCACTTGTGCCAGGGGTATGCCAGTGTGCCTGCTGTTGCCGCAATTGTTTACTTTATTTGCACTTAAGTTTATTCTGATACTCTTTAGAGCTAGAGCACAGTATTGTTATAGCTAACACTGCCTAAATTAATAAAAATATTTGTTGTAACTGCTGATTCATTCATTGTTATTACCATCATTTCCAAAGAGCTCCTTTTTCTTCTCGTGTAGCAGTGTGCTGTCAAAGTGCCCTTAAATTTGCTAAAGTGCATTTGATCAAAAGGACACTAAATTGCGGGTGTGACAGAGGTATTAGATGTCGCACTAGCAACAAGGTAAAACCCTACAATCAAGCAGGGAGGCTACAACAGACAAGCTATGGTTATGGGTGCTGTAACACCGGCGTGCTTTACAGCGGAACATGACACAGTTGTCAACACAACTATAGTAACAAATAAGGCAGAACCATATCTGAAGGAGCTAAATCTACAGCAGTGGCTCCGAGTCCATAATGGCAGCTCAGGTAAGCTTTTATGGTGGTGTATCGTTGCTGATTATATTTGTCTTGATAAGAGCATCTCATAGCACTGTCTCTAAGATTGAATAAACAAAAGGGAAGCAACACAAGGTGACTGCAATCGGACTTTGTCTTTTTCCGTCAAAATGTGGCAGCAGTGGCACAGATCCAAGAGCCATAACCATGCAGTAGCCATCACAATGGGCACGAAGTCAGGTCCTGTGCAAATCATCCACGCACACCTGACAAGGGAGTAGAGCTGAGTGCAACTGTTAGAGCCTTGGTTTCTTCAGTGACTTACAGAATAAGTAATGCTTCTCAGACATCGGTACACACCAACCAAATACTGCAGGACAGATTGTGATGGGGTAGTCTGATATCAGTACGCAGGTGCTTTCAAAGTTATGGGTTTTCCATTGTCCTGGGGATAGACGGGTGGCATCGTCCATAGCTGGGAGGGGGAGCTGACTAGCCGTGTAATGAGGGTGGCCTATCGTGTACAACACATGCCTAGAACAAAATGCACTTGCTAGCCAAAACTGCTAAGGTAAACGGCCCGAGAAGGCCCGCCCCACTCCCTTGCCAATGAGATTGTGAGGAAAAATAAGAATAATCTGCAATATAAATAGCCCCAGCTCTCTGTCTCGCACTAATCAACCTTGTCCTCACTGCCTTGTCATTGATGCACTTTATGCAACCATACAATAATAGTGTGCGAAGTGAATCGGGTACTGTTTGAATATCAAACACTTGTTCTTACTAAATGGTTTCAATTAAAACAATGCAATTCTTTATGGAGTTGAATGATCATTCCAGTCATTAAAGTCAACTGCTCTAAGCAATGCAGCCTGCTACACTACTTACATTTTTGCATCAATTTCCTGTTAATTCTGGCACAGTTATAACACCTGAGTTATAGCAGTTATAACACCTAAGCCATTAGAAAATATTCATATTTACAAATATTGTCAACTTGAAAGCCAAATCAAATAATGTTCTATTCTATTTAACCTTTGAAATTTTCATACATTGATTGACAGCCCAGTACAAATGACTACAATAGCAGAAATTGGAGGGCAAGAATTTTTGTTTTTTGCATCATACCACAAGCAACACACCCTGTAAATGGCCACATGCTGTTTTGGAAGAATATGGCACAAAGCACAAGAATCTTCCTAGTGCATGGATGGAGCAAATAGGCTGTATGGTCACCAGTTTTGCTTTTGGCAAACACCATTGCCTGAAAATGTCGAATGATGAGTTGTGCCACTAGAATGAACTGTTCTGTGAGAGCGGATACTCACCCTAAGATAGTTACGAAAATGCAGAGCGGGAGTAAAAAGCAGGCCCAAAATCCAAAAGATGACCAGAAGAGAAGTATGGCCAACCCCACCCATCCTAAGGCTCCCAGCGACATCTGGAATACAAGCACATTACTTGCTGTACTTGAAACTTATTTCACGTCTACGACCAACCTTACACAGCAAAATTCCTAGGTTGCCTAGGAATTTGGCCACACTGCCACAACAACAGCGATAAAAAAAAAAAAAAGCGGTAAGTGAGCTTGCTAAGCGCTCTGTGGACATTCATCGATTTTGTGAAATGAAACGTGTACATTTATTAGTCCCGCATATAACGCAGTGTTGAGGGAAACATCACGTGATGTTGAAAGTAGGTGCTTGTACAGATCAAACTGGTTTTCTCAAATAAATCCTAACTGGAACGAATGGGGACACAAATGTGGCAGCGCCTGCTTGCTAATGCGACTCCTTTTGTAGTGAATTACAGTGGACTGTGAAAAATGTGCACAGATTACAACACATGTTGTTCCAAGCCAGTGCAGGCATCATTGCAAGGATGTCAAGATGATACTCTGTGCGTATTCTAGCGAGTCAATATGGCCACGCAGTAAATATCGCGTTATTTTTTGTTCTTTTACGAACTGAACCACCGCCTAAAAGCGCATACTTAGGTTAACTGGCTGCAGGCATTGAAAACAATACAAAGTAAACGTTTTTTGCTGCCCGTCTCGCACGCAGTCTAACTTCGTAGCGCCTCGAGTAACGAGATCGTAGCAATACCCGCTGCCCAGAGGAGTGAAATGGAGCTCCACTGCGCAAGCAGAATGTTCATTTTAACCGCAGCTTGCAATGTACGTGTGTTTTGTCCTTGGTACTACTGGGAATATCTGGCAAAAACAAAAGCCGCGTACAGAAATGCGTGCGCCGTCACTGGTCACGTCGTCGCTTCGTCCATGGAGAAGACAAAGAAAAGGCGAAAATAATTTCTCGGACAGTTTGAAGAGCGTCAACTGAGCAGGACGGGCTGGACTGCGACGTTTTGGCGTTGTGCGCATCTATCCGAAACCTATTGGTCAGACAGCTTCGAGTGCCGCCGGGGAAATAAATAAAAGAAAGAGAGAGAATGAAACTCTTCCACAACAAGGTTGCGGCGGGAGTGCAAAACAGAGATAACGAGCAATGCACCTGAACACAGGAAGAATTTCACGGCCAGCGTCAAGCCGCGCGAAGCCGCACACGCAATGAATGAAACGACAGTACGGGGCAGAGGCGGCGAAAAGACGAACAAACGCGCGCTGAACAGACATGACTCAGAGTGTCTCCTGATCTGTAAGTCTCGCAGACTTGGCAAAACGTTCGGTAAGAAAAGATCCGTTGCCAATACACCGATTCCAAGCAGTAAAACACAACAAAGCTCGCGTGCAAGCACAACGTAACACCCAAGATGGTTGGTGCGCTTCGATTTATTGCTACCGTGCCAAATATTTCGCCGCAGGGCTGCAATACATCGAGTGTACACGAAAGTAAATAAGTACGTTGTGTCAGCGATGACGCCACTCATTTTGCTAATGACCGCAAAATACCGAAAAGGGAGGAAGACCTATTCCGTAACGGGGCGGTTAAAAGAGCGACGTAGAAAACCGTAATGAGCAGCAGCGGCCGGGCTCGGAATTCATGCAGGCATTCCATGCAGTCAGCAACGTGACGCGGGGACTATGTATCTACTTACATTTAACGTCGCTCAACCTACGTTCCGAAACTCATCGGATTGTTTTCTTCCTGGTGAAGCTAGAGGAAAAACGTCATAGTTGACGGCCGATATGGAACACACCACCACACAAGGTCAGCCATGTTGGGTTGACGAGTACACAAATTCCCCGTAATGCGGCGCCCTTGGCGCCGCTCCCGCCATCTAGTGCGTAGGTGAGCAACTGCTACGATGAAACTACACCTGGCCGCACTTTTCTGATTCATTGCCGCGCTTCTGATCACTAGATTGGAAGACCATGTGTTCAGCGTGTTTTGACAACGGATAATTTAAATGCAATGAATTTATCTTAAACAAATGCTCTAAAGTGGCGCGTCGTTGTTGGTACGTACAGTTCGTGGCATACGTGGAAGCGTACATATTTTATTTGCAGTCGCTTGTGCAAGCAGAATATAAAGTTTTGAGAGTTTGGCCCATTAGTGCGGGTACAGTCTAGTTCTTACGTTTGAATTCTTACGTTCTCTAATTTGTTCGACTACCTTTGTCGAGTGTTACGAGGCCCTGTTCTAACATTTCTTATTTCTTATTTAAAAAAGAAAAGCGATATGACAACAGCGCGTCTATGTTTTGGCTACTAATCTTCTGTGATCGACGTGCGATAGAGGGAGGAGTGAGACGACAAGAGGAATAAGGTCACATAGGAGGGTGATAAAGCTTTTGCCGTTTCAGCTGCGCTGCACTGCACTGCATTGACGGCGCGCAGTCGGGAAAGGGTGCTTGCCTGTTAAGCGTAACAGCACTGCAGAGAAAACGACTACTAAATACGGAAAATAGAAAGGATACGTTTTCGAACGTGATTGTGTATATCGCAACACAAATGTACACAAAAAGTATACAAAAGTACACAAAATGTACACAAAAAGTAAACTTCGCAACAGCTATGCTTACTCATGGACCTTGTTGCACAAACTAAGCTGGAGCAAGACCCTTCGCGTTGTTCGCAGTGCGCATGCACGTCTACCATACACCACCGCCTTGTTGTGCAAGATCTTTCTGCCATACATTCCATTGTACCAGCGTGATCACGTCGAAAAAGTCGTAAGAATAATATTCCTTCATGGTAGCTTTTGGTATTCGTTGTCACTTGCTCTCTGCAAGGAAGGTTCCCCCATGGGGCACAGATTACCTCACGCTAAAGGAATTTCGTGAGACCTGCATGATAACTTTGGAACTGCTTGCGTCAAGCTATTTTACGCGTCAGTCTGCCTTGTTATTAGCACAGGCGCCCTCTTCGTAGTTGCTCTGCTCCGCATCTCGCCAAGGATATTGTACGCCTGAATTTACTGCGGTGCCGGAATGCAACATTTTCACTGGAATAAAATAATTGAAGTGGTTTTAAATAGCAGCGGACTATACTAGCTGTCAATTAAGCTTTATCTAGTACGTATTTCCTCAACATTTTTTCCCCTTGGTGTAGAACATATTTTTTCGTAATTTTATTAATTGCCATGAGTGGCTGCGTCGCGTAGCGTCGATAATACATATGGGATGCTACTGCTAACTTTAGCCGATGTTTTAAATACGCCGAAACTTTCCATGAAGCGAGAGTCACACTATTTTCGTGTTTTATCACTTATATTGCTATAAACAAAAATGAATTAACTTGCATGTAAGTGGGACGTATGTAGGGCTTCATATTAAAAACATGTCCATTCAACGTCTGACTTTCTTTATCGTAGATCGTGCCGAGTTCCGGATGAACTTAGTTAACGCGCACGCTACGAATCCTTATGGTTCAACTACGCACAAGTGAAATCTCCCACCGGCACTTCATTGCAAGTCAAGATCCAGTGCCTATATTATATGGGCGGCCGGTGAACAGTTCTCCAGCGCGAGCAGTCGGTATTTTTCAATCAAGATTGATTGATTGATTGATTGATTGATTGATTGATTGATTGATTGATTGTGGTTCGGTTAGGAAAGGACGCTAATTTCTGCAGCCCATGTAGGGAGCACGGCTAAGCGTCCGCAGGGGTAGGGGAAAGGGAGTGAAAGAGATAGAGAGGAGAGAAAGGCCGTAGTGGAGGGCTCCGAAAATTCAGACCACCTGGGGCTCTTTAACGTGCACTGACAACGCACAGTACACGGGCCTCTGGCATTTTCGCCTCCATCGAAAATGCGACCGCCGCGGTCGGGATCGAACCCGCGTTTTTTGGGTGGCAGCCGAGTACCGTAACCACTACACCACCGCGGCGGACTAATCAAGAAACTCGCTAGAAGACACTGCCTGCGTCAAGCTTGTCTCTCGCGGGTGAGGGCGCGTTCTCCTTCTTTGCGAGCTGGTAGCGCGTTCATCGAAGAAAGAGCGTTTCCATAGTCAACGCGCGCCTTTCGCTCTCTCTATCTCTCTCTCTCACACAAGACAGCAGATGGAAGAGTGAGAAAGCTCGCGCGCCGGGAGGCACGCGCGGAGGGCGCGCCTCCTACACGCGCCCTCCTAGTAGCGCGTTCCCACACGCGCCCTTCTAGTAGCGCGCTCCTAGTAGGTAACGCGCTACTACAACGGACGGACAGACCCAAACCTTAAGGAGCTTCGCCCCTAAAAGTAAACTTCGCAACAGATATGCTTACTCATGGACCTTGTTGCACAAACTAAGCTGGAGCAAGACATTATTAACCCTTCGCGTTGTTCGCAGTGCACATGCACGTCCACCATACACCACCGCCTTGTTGTGCAAGATCTTTCTGCCATACATTCCATTGTACCAGCGTGATCACGTCGAAAAAGTCGTAAGAATAATATTCCTTCATGGTAGCTTTCGGTATTCGTTGTCACTTGCTCTCTGCAAGGAAGGTTCTCCCATGGGGCACAGATTACCTCACGCTAGAGGAATTTCGTGAGACCGGCATAACTTTGGAACTGCTTGCATGCGTCAAGCTATTTATTTTACGCGTCAGTCTGCCTTGTTATTAGCACAGGCGCACCCTTCATAGTTGCTCTGCTCCGCATCTCGCCAAGGATATTGTACGCCTGAATTCTCTGCGGTGCCGGAATGCAACGTTTTCACTGCAATAAAATAATTGGAATGGTTTTCAATAGCAGCGGACTATACTAGCTGTCAATTAAGCTTTATCTAGTACGTATTTCCTCAACATTTTTTCCCCTTGGTGTAGAGCATATTTCTTCGTAATTTTATTAATTGCCATGACTGGTTGCGTCGCGTAGCGTCGGTAATACATATGGGATGCTACTGCTAACTTTGGCCGATGTTTTAAATACGCCGAAACTTTACATGAAGCGAGAGTCACACTATTCACACAGAGTCACACTATTCTCGTGTTTTACCACTTATATTGCTATAAACAAAAATGAATTAACTTGCATGTAAGTGGGACGTATGTAGGGCATCATATTAAAAACATGTCCATTCAACGTCTGACTTTCCTTTAACCCTTTTTAACCCAATACCCTTTTTCTGCAGCATAAGAAGTGTGTGCAATATACGAAGAAAAAAGAACAGCACATGATATACGTCCATCTTCTGAAATTGACGACGTATATGCTTGCGAAACAAGCACACCCCTAATATATTCTGTGCTCGCAGACGTGTCGTGTATGAACTACTAGAGCATTTAGACGACAGGCATGTAGGTATATATGTCCATGTTCCTGATAGTGAATTATACTTTCCTGATGAATGGGTAAGGTATAAGACAATGGGCAGAGGCTTTTTCGTTCGTTTCACTTGCACTTTTGGATCACACACTAGAAGGCAAATAAAACAAATTAAAGCGACTGCGTGACAATTGGTAAATCAACACTGCTGAATTCTGGTTCCTAGAACGCTCTACAGAATTTATATGCTCAAAGTTGAAAAAATAGGCGACATACGATGCATGCATACAGTTTTGTTCTCCATGCATATGCCGCGCAGAGAACTATTGACGTCATTGTCCAGGTATATTAAAATACATTATACTAGCTATAGGAACCCGCATGAAGGAGCTGGGAACTCTCTAAAATTACCAGCAGGACCAAGTTTTGATAGCGCAACACGCGGAATCAATCTCTTTTGCTTGTTGCCATGTCACCCCGAGTGATATTGTTTTTTTTTTTTTTTTACCGGCCAGAAACCTACTTAATTTCAATTGGAGAATAGATTATATAGTTAAGATTGCCACCTGTGGTAAGGTCTGCAAGATGTTTAACAAGCAGGTGAAAACGAGAAGGAAGCAGCGTATTCTTTATCCGTGTTTTGTGTAGCGCTGCACCAACCGCAAGACGAACCACTACCAACTAGCTTAAGTCTCAGTTCTAATGGTGCCTTCTTTATCGGCGAGTTTTGACGGCGCATCTATGTCAAATGACGCTAGACGACGAGGGAGGCCGCGCAGTAACGCAAGTAACTCGCACATTCTACCAAGTGGTGCCATGACAATTACGTGGCGAGTGAAGGGCATGGCAAGTGGAAGAGAGTGCGATGAGAATAGGGCCACTGGCCAGGCATCGCTAAGGGTTCCCACAATGTGTATTTGATTTTTAACGAACACGTTCTCCGTTGCCATTCCGTCACCCACGAAACACATCTGGTCGTCAATGAGGCTGCACGAGGCGGCGTCCCCCATGACAACAGAAACAAACGTGCAGCTCCTCTTTGACGGCTCAATGTTGACACGACCACCTTTTCCGTCGTACGTGGTTCAAACCATTCCTCAACTCTCGCTCTCGTCGCTTCTACCTTGTTAACCAATGACCAATTCGAGAAACACAAGTGTGAGTCGCGTGTTGTCTTGCGTTACAAAGATCGCTCTCATCCAAGTACTAACCATCCTCCTAGGTAAGATATTCTCTCACTATTTAACCAACAGGCACTTCCATCCCTATGCCAGTTCTAAAATCAAGTAACTTTTCGCTTATACAAGATATTCCTCTGTTTTGACATAATTACCTGTTCAGCGGGCAGCCGTTTGACGTGCACTGGCCACGTGCGCGCGGACCTACGCTATTGTTGCTCGTCGGCCACCGTGTCCAAAGGGGACAAGTATGCATCCCGTTGTTGACTCGAAGGGCACCCCCCGCTACGCCGATGACCTGTCAATCGGGGGTGCAGAAGGAAGAGGCCTGTCGGGGACCACGAGAAAGGGTTTGGTCATCGCCCTCTCCAGTGCAGTAATTGCGAGAGGGATATTTTGGGCGGAGCCAGAAATGAAGTTGTAGAACAATTGTCTCACAAACACGCCCCGATTCCGAAGACAGCGAATCAGGAAAAAATCTGCGGGTATTTAAGCGAGGAGCATTGAGGAGCACGGGGTTCTAGTCGCTTGGCTTACACGGCGTAGAAGCCGATCATCGTATCGCTCTAGAAGTTGTTAGCGTGGCTCTGTACCGGCTGGCCACCTAACCTTAGCCGCTTCGCCTAGTTGAGATGTGCGCTTACCGTCTGCAACGTAGGCATCGGGACTTCGGCTCGAGTTAGTTAAAACTGCTCGGGTTTGCCATCAAGCACTAGCTCCCCGGGAACATCAGCGCCGCAACTCCATCGACCTCAACGCTGTGCCGTACCAGGCTGTGCCGCACCAGACCGTCGTGGACCCTTCGACGCTGCCGGTCATCAGCACGTATGCCACCACCCGTTTCTACCCCTGAACTCTCTACCTGAACTTTTGTAAATTAGTCTTTATTGTTCTCATTGCCCTAGTTACTGTTTGTTCGTAGTTTACTTTTCCTTAGTTTGTCATTTTTGCCTGCTATTATTTGTAAAGCTAGATCTTCGCTGTTATATTCTTAGTTTGAGTGAAGCGTAGTTTTTTTGTCTTGTATTTATCGTGCCACTTCATAGATTAAATTTTGTTGTTTTATCTTTTGCAACCACGACTCTGATCCTTTCACTGTGTCTGCTTGCGTACGGAACGACCGAAACTGCCGTGGTTCCCTTCACCGACTTCGCGCCGGGGAGCTTGAACCCGGCCCTGTAACAGAAACATACTTTCCTGATGAATGGGTCAGGTATATGACAATGGGAAGGGACCTTTTCGTTCGTTCTGCTTGCACTTTTGGATCACACAGTAAAATGCAAATAAAAACAAATTAAAGCGGCTGCGTGACAAGTGGTAAATCGGCACTGCTGAATTCTGGTTCCTAGAACACTCTACAACATTTATATGCCCAAAGTTGAAAAATAGACGACATACGATGCATGCATACAGTTTTGTTTTCCATCCATGTGCCGCGCAGGGAACTACTGATGTCATTGTTCAGATATATTAAAATACATTATAGTGGCTATAGGAACCCGTATGAAGAGGCTGGGAAATCTCTACAAGTACCAGCAGGAGCGAGTTTTGACAACGCAATACGCGGAATCAATCTATTTTGCTTGTTACCATGTCATCCTGAGTGATCTTGTTATTATTTTTAACGGCCAGAAACCTACTTAATTTCAATTCGAGGATAGATTATATATAGTTAAGATTGCCACCTGTGATATGGTCTGCAAGACGTTTAACAAACAGGTGAAAACGAGAAGGAAGCAGTGTACGCGTGGCAGATGCATCTTCGTTGTCCGTGTTTCGCATAGCGCTGCACCCACCTCAAGACAAACCACCACCAACTATAGCTTAAGTCTCAATTCTAATGGTGCCTTCTTTATCGGCGGGTTTTGATGGCACATCTATGTCAAATGGCGCAAGACGACGAGAGAGGCCACGCAGTAAAGCAGGTAGCTCGCACATTCTACCAATTGGTGCCATGACAATTACGTGGCCAGGCGACTCAAGAGCATGGCAAGCGGAGGAGAGCGCAATGAGAATGGGGCCAGGCATCGCTATCGCGTTGAACTCTTAAGGCGAAGCTTAAGGGTTCCCACAATTTGTATTTTTAACGAGCACGTTCTCCGTTACCATTCCGTCACCCGCGAAGCACATCTAGCCGGCAATGATACCGCACGAGGCGGCCTCCCCCATGACGATAGAAACAAACGCGCGCGCAGCTAACGGCTCAAAGTCGATAACATGGCCACCTTTTCCTTCCTAAGTGGTCCAAACCATTCGGCAACTCTTGCCCTCCTCGCTTCCACCGTGTTAACCAATCACCAATACGCGAAATACACGTGTGAGTCGCGTACGGGTTGTCTTGAGTTACAAAAGGACCGCCTTCATTCAAGTACTATCCCCTTCTCCTAGGTAAGATATCCGCTCACTAATTAACCAACAGACATCCATCCCTATGTCAGTTCTAAAATCCAAGTCACTTTTCGCTTACATAAGACATTACTCTCATTACTTTGTTTTGATATAATTACATGTTTATGTACAGGTGTTAACTACACTCCTTTCTGTACACGCCCGTTGTTACCGCACTCACTGATGAAGGAATATATTCACGTTATATGTGCAGTATGTCAAACTCGCAGAGTTCCGGGTAAATATGCTACAACAGTGGCCCCTCATCATATTTGAGGTCCTGCGTAAAAGCACCCTGAACGGACGTCTACGATGGATGAGGTCATCTGCGTTTATTCCAATGAAGGAAAATTCCTCGTCTGTTGTGGTACATACAAAATCGAACCACAACAATATACAGTGTTTTCTTTCCTTTCAGTGATTGCAGCTCGGTTTTGTTACTTGTTACTCCACGCTCGCTTTTTGACAGCCTTTGAAGCCAAATGAGGCATATCTTTCCACGTATCATGGCGTTTCACTGAATATTTTACGGTGAAGAATGCGCTTTTAGACCAGTGGTTGCAACTAGGGCTCAAACTAAAGAACAAGCTAACGCTACCACGATAGGATATCCTCGTTTTTTAAGCATCGACCAAAGTATCAGTTAATCGATTAAAAACCTTACATCGCGTGCAGTTAATCGAATAAATGTAAAATCAACGAACGATTAATCGTTAATAGATTTAAAAGCTTATTATACCATCCCTACGGCACGTTAATATATTGCCTCCTTCCTCCATTATTTAGTCGCGCACTGCGGCGTCTTTCTTTCTTTTTTTTTCTTTCTTTGACAAAGCCGAGCCTCTTACACTGTCTCGTTACAAAAGCAGGATAAGGGGATGTTTTCGAGACACAGGGCGTTCGAGTGCGCGGAGTGTCTTTGTCTTTCTCGTTTCCTTCGAGTGAATGAGGCTGATAAGACACGTTATCAGCTACGCGACGCGTGGTGCGCATACTACGCGGCTTCGCCTTCCACATAGGGTGACCTAAATCCCTTGTAGTACGTGATTGCCTGCATCTTACTGTTCTCCTTGTGCACGGTACTTGTTCCCGTGTCGACAATGGAATTTACGACAATTGCAGTAATCTCCTCCGTATTAGGCCACATTGAACGCTGCGCTGCAGTATACGTCAACTCTTCGAGCGCCATCATTTGAAGCGTACTAGCTAGAGAAGCAAGGTTGTGCTGTTTGCAGCGATTGGCAAAACTTTATAAGAAAGCGGCACATGGACGCACGAGGTATGAGGCGAGTAAGTGAAAAAAAAAGAGAAAAAAATAAGAGAAAAAAGAAGTAAAACAAACAAATAAGAAAACAATTCAAGCAATCCAATAATGTGGTACAAAAAACTTCGTGCGGCAGTCAAAAGCGGCTCCTTTCGAGTGGCGTGAAGGGTCGTCGACTCGTGTAAAAGCGACCGAGCTGGACGTAGTACCGAATAGAAGTCTGCATGTACCCGTAAAAGGCTGACACGAAATTGGTGTTCACCTAACAGTTGACTAAAGCGGGCCCTTTCCCCACCTAATCTCCAAAGTGCGGCTGAGAGAGCTGTCCTCTTTCTCGATTTCGTTCGTTCGTTCGTTCGTTCGTTCGTTCGTTCGTTCGTTCGTTCGTTCGTTCGTTCGTTCGTTCGTTCGTTCGTTCGTTCTCGCATTAAGAAGCAATATAGCTCGAACAAAGAGTACAACAACCCGGCTTAGATCAAGTGCGCAAGAGCACACCAAGAACAACGCGTGCATAAACAACAATGTGCGCACGTCAAACATTTGCGTGTGTTGTGCCTGCGTGTCGCCTTTAATCGGTGTATTGAAATACCTATAGCTTCAAAGATATCCCGTCGAAAACAATTCTCGGTTCAGTGAACGGGTCGACAGAGAAGAAAGAGATAAGCATGCACGGCTCCAATCAATCCAGGCTTCATCACTTCAAAACAATGTGGTGGAAAACTACTACTACTACTACTACTACTACTACTACTACTACTACTACTACTACTACTACTACTACTACTACTACTATACTACTACTACTACTACTACTACTACTACTACTACTACTAATAATAATAATAATAATAATAATAATAATAATACATTTCCGAGGCTTTACGTCTCATAACCACCTTATGGTTTTGAGAGGCGCCGTGGAGTGCTCCGGAAATTTCAACAACCTGAGGTTCCTTTAACGTGCACTGACAACGCGCAGTAGACGGGCCTCTGTCATTCCGCCACCATCGGAATGCAGCTGCCGCAGCCGGGACTCGATTCCGCGAATCAGCAGCCGAGTGGCATAGCCATTAGACTAACCACAGTGGTGGGGCTATCGAGCTGATCATCATGTAGTGGGCAAGTGGCACCGCTGAGAACAAGAAGAACAGTGCTCGGGGCAGGACGCAGCACGTACTGCGGCCGCGCCATACGAGCAATATTCGAAGTTATAGCGGGCAGCATTGCCGAGTCGCTGGTCTGTGGCACTCAGGGCGGATATGGAAGATACTACCAAGGCGCGCGGTAATACCACGGTGACGTTTGTACCAGGTACACAGCAGCAGCTCACGGAGGCTCCGTGGCAGACCTGCGACGAGACGAGCGAGTCCGCGAGCAGC
Organism: Hyalomma asiaticum; assembly: GCA_013339685.2. Taxonomy (NCBI): domain Eukaryota; kingdom Metazoa; phylum Arthropoda; class Arachnida; order Ixodida; family Ixodidae; genus Hyalomma; species Hyalomma asiaticum. The sequence goes on from CM023482.1 coordinate 98,221,404, forward strand.
CATGCTCTAAGGCCGCGCTCGTCAACGATGCGATCGAAGAAAAAGCGCCGTCGCTCGAAGCGCTCCAAGGGTCACCGCAGCCGCCATAGCAGTCTCAACCGAGCGTCGAACGCCACCCACGAAACGGTCGGTGCTGACGCCGCAGGCTCGAAGCTGGGCGAAGAACGATGTAAGCAGTGTCATCATCATCATCATCATCATCATCATCATCATCAGTTCTTAATTTTCAGTTCTTAAAGTAGAGGCTGTAGGTGCAGTAGAAGAATGTTGAAGTTGACTTGCCCAAGACGTACTGGTGGTCTATCAGCGTATAGCAGCGCAGATCATATACAAGGACAGCGCTGCACATAAGTGTATAAACATATATAATGGCTGAATTATAACTGTTCTTTATTGCTGAAGAGACATTTAATGATATTTATCTAGCGTATAACAAAGACGGAACATATATGCAAGTCAGCTAACATACGGCCGCGTTTTGTTACATAGGAGCATTTTTCTCCATCTTTGAATACGTTCTGAAATACATGCGTGAAATCGCGTAGGATGGCAGAATGGTGAAATAAGATTGTTCTGCAAATTCAGAATCTAATGTGAATAGTAGAATATACAGTGGCTCCTAAGTGTTCGAGGACTCCATGAGGTCCGCGAAGAGTCCACGAAAGGTTGAGGGGTACACGAAACCGACGCCCACAGAAGGAGAGCGCGCTTATTTAGGTGAGGTTTCTTTCTTGTAAGTTTATCCCTAAGTCAGAGTAGCGCACCCAGGATCTCTGCCAGGCGGGGGGGTTCAATTTTTTACGAAGGGCCGGGCAAGCGATTACACAGTTGTTGCGTGTGTAAATAAAAGTAAATAAAACACCAAATAATGGTGACATCAATGATGATGATTATTTTGATTATTTTTTTGGATGTTTTGCAGACATTAGCTCGACATTCTTCTAGGACATAGGAGCAGTTACGGAGTGAGAGGGGGGTTAGGTTGGCTTCGGGGGGCGGGGGGGGGTTACAACCCCCGAACCCCCCCGTCGGTGCGCCACTGCTAAGTCATATAAATAATTGAAAGTTGGGCGGCTTAATATTAACGGGATCTGCTTCTGAAACTGCGGAGCAGTCCGCACAAGACTGCCTCGGTTGAGCTTCGTCCCAACCGCTTTCATGCCCATGCTCTCCAGCCTTCTGTCATTGCTAGGCCCTTTTTTGGATGTTTTGCAGACATTAGCTCGACATTCTTCTAGGACATAGGAGCAGTTACGGAGTGAGAGGGGGGTTAGGTTGGCTTCGGGGGGCGGGGGGGGCATTACTTTCACCATTCGGGGGCCATTCGGGTGGCCATTACTTTCACTAGTCCACAAGAGGTCCCCAAGACATCCGTGGCTGGGAACCACTGGTTCAGCTGAACAAAAGTTGCTATACTCAAGTGAGTGAGTGAGTGAGTGAGTGAGTGAGTGTGAGTGTGTGTGTGTGTGTGCGTGTGTGTGTGCGTGTGTGTGTGTGCGTGTGTGTGTGTGTGTGTGTGTGTGTGTGTGTGTGTGTGCGATACCTTCCTGTGATTGACGCCAAACATCTTTCGCGTTATATGTTTACATAGGACTCTCGTAGAGAATCGGCGGTAGCACTCAAGAGATAAGATATATCGTGATAATGGGCACGACACGCGCCGAGCGGGATAACAATGATGATACGGCGTAATCAGATATCGTACGCACTATGCGCGTGACATCCTGCGACTCGAACCACGCCCACGTTGTGAAGACGTGGCCATGACGTGGCCTCGGTGACGCCGCTCCGTTTGCGGCCGCTGTTGCCTGAACCATTTGCCCGAACCGACCAAACACGTTACGTTACGCTACGTTACGATACGTTACTGTCCTCCCTTCTCCTGCGCGTTATTCTCCTCCGTTCTACCCTTCGCCTCCTTGACCATTTAACCCTCTCTAGTTTATTTTCTTACCCTTGACGTGCCTCTCCCTATACAACGCGCACTTCAGTGCGCACTACTATGCGTCCCTTCTCGCCGACTTGATAGCATCCGCCTTCGATTTTGGAGGTACTGTTTTTGATTTGCACTCCCACAGGTTGTTGTAATGGGCAGGAAGGTACGTACCCTTATCTGCGCTCGGTGGTGTGGGTGAACTCATATCTCGAAAAGGTGGCCTTTTCATTTTCTGGTTTCCCTTCCCTCGCTCCTCCTCGCTGCCCATCTTAAAGGGGCATTACGGTGATTTTTTTTTTTTTCATATTCGCGACCTACTTTCCTGCAATACATAGTCTGCACGTGCGTCACCGACGGCGGCTTTGGTCGCTTCCGGGATTCGCCACCGGCGTGCCTGGTTGGCTGCAGTTGGCTTCACGACGTGAAGTCGTGAACCCAGGGAAGCGCCCAGCAACGACGACCATGAATGGCGAGTGAGGGCGAGAGCGGTGGATGTGACGTTATGAGGTGAACGCTATGCATACCAAGAGCCCTACTCTTGCTAGAAGACGCTTGGTAAACTAGAAAATACACAAAATGAAAATGCAAGTGATGACTGCGCTCTGAGTTTCCCGCGCTAAAATGCGTGACGTCATGGGTATCCATTGAGAGTGGAGGGCAAGGTTAACTTCTCCCTACAGAGAACACTGCACTTCTCCCAAACCGCTTCCATTGAGGCCATTTCGGTCAAAACGCAGTGCAATGATGTAAACGTATGGAGCAGATCTGGTGCCCCCCCCCCCCCCCCCCCCCATTGCCTATCCTCCGTTTAGGTGATTAAGGGACATACCCCTTCCCCGTCCCCTTTGTGACCACGCCTAAGCGTGACGCGATGGATATTTGACAGCGTCTGCTAAATCCTACATAATTACTTCGGTAAAGAAATAAGCATTGTGTTAGAAGGTATGCGGAGATCTGTAACGTAGTTTGTTTCAGAAACTTTGATTGCGCCTCTACGGCGAGATTACGATAAAAACAACGTGCACCTGGATGCGCCCCATATAAGGCGCGTTCGTACAGCTTCTGGCATATGCGGTGTTAGCGCAGTGGTAGAGCACCGACCACCATTCGCCGTGGAGTGAAGGACTATGAGTTCGATTTCCAGCACACAACAGAAGCCTTTCTGAATGTTTTTCTTCGTTGTTAATGTTTATTTTACTGCGTCATATCCGCTACGGTAGTGACGTATGGGGCCGTGGTGGACATCTTTCGTGTTAAAAAAAAAAAGGGACTCCGGACGTCCTGTGCCCTAATCACGCTCCAAGTTTCGGCGCGAAATTCAAGAATGAAACATTGTCCTGTTTCTCTTAAAATATTGAACAGACGATGGCAAAATGAACGATAATAGAGCTTTCGAAAAATATGTGATCCGTCCAAGCAACTTCAGTGTTTCGCTTTAGTGTACCTTTAGGCTTTCATCTTCAAGTGATCCTCTGCCTTGACTGGCTCTTAACTGACGCAGTTCTTTGTGAGCAATGTTTGATAGGGTGCGTGTCGTAGAAGTAATGGCATAAGGGTAGCTTGAATCAGATAGTAAATTATGCTTAAAGCGAAAGCCTTAATTAGCTGTCTGTGGTGGCACTGCCTTTGGCTGTGGCCTTGAGAGAGCTCGAGAAAAAGACTTATGCCGCATGCTCAGAGTAAAACAGTAGCTGCGAAATCTAGCGAGAACATGTGTACGGTGCTTTCTCTCTCGGCGCTGCGCCGCAGCGCGAAATTACGTCATAGTCGGAGCTGCGGCGGTTGCGACGGCTGCGGCCGCTGCGCCTCCAGTTGGCGGCGAAGAGGTTATCAATGCAGGAGCGTCCACGCCGCTCACGGTGTCTTCTCAGCAGCGCCCGTGTACTTCCCGCTAAGGCTCCTTGTGTGTTGCAAAATGCCTAATCAGTGCTGTCGTATGACTGATGCCTTACTCAGGAGCAGCTAGGTTTTCTACTTTCTGTGTTACAAGAGTGCGACGCCTTCCGAATTTTAACAGCGAAGCTGTTATACCCGACCATAAGTTGTCCATGGTTAACAAAAAAGATCTGCATATCGAGTATGCGCCAGAGGGTTATGGAAACAAAGGCTCATTGTCGTCTCTGGTTAAGTTGAAACACTTCCTCTTAGCACCTAGTTGACATTTCGCCCCGCCACGGTGGTCTAGTGGCTAAGGTACTCGGCTGCTGATCCGAGGGTCGCGGGATCGAATCCCGGCCGCGGCGGCTGCATTTCGATGGAGGCGAAATGTTGAGGCCCGTGTGCTGTGCGATGTCAGTGCACGTTAAAGAACCCCAGGTGGTCGAAATTTCCGGAGCCCTCCACTACGGCGTCTCTCATAATCAGAACTGGTTTTGGGACGTAAAACCCCACAAAACAACAAACAACATAGTTGACATTTCGCGCAACGAGATGAGGACCCTTTAGCTGTATTACACCTTATGATTCCTTCACGTTCTTTGTGCTAAAATTGCAAGGACTCTAGCTGGGTTGCAACGGGAATCACCCTGCAGGCCATCTGCGTGGCATCCAGGTGTTGTACCAAAGAGCCATGCATGTAGTTGACGCTGCAAGCAAAGCATATCCATGTGTACTATGGTATATCAAATAAGTGGGAAAGGAAAGTGAGGGTGGGGAGGGCTGATGTCAGGGTGAAGGAGAGGCACATGTGGAGGGGGAGGGTACGCATGTACAGCATACACATGTTGTGGGGGCCGGGTCCCGCTCGACGCCATGTTTTGCGCGGAATGTCACCGCATCCCCCTCTCTCAGCTGGACAGAGCGGCGGTCCATCAGTGCGAGGGGCAGCCCGCTTTGCCCCGTGTGGTCCTAACTAGTCTGCCATTGGTCAGCTACTAATTTCGAACGTTCGCCCGTTTCTGGTTTTGGAGATGCTCGAGAGAACTCGCTGGGACTTGGAAGTGTGCGCACGTACTTTTGTGGCCTTCCGGCCGACCAGGCCATCGGTCGAATGGCGGGCCTTTGCGGGCCCCAGCGACCACGGCGGCGACCTGCGACCGACACCCACCTCTGTATGTTCTTTTCCTTCTGTTTTCCTTTTCTAGGGGCGCGCGGTCGTGGGTACGCTGGCCAGGGGTTAGGAGCTTCTTCCCTGCATGGTCTTTGTGTGTTATTGTGTGTTCGCGTGTTGTGATTGTCCTTTGTTTGCGTTCTTGTTTGCTCGCGTGTTGTTTATCGTTATTGTTAACCTTCGTTTATATTCTATTAGACTTTAGATTCGGCCTTGCTTTGTTTGTACTATTTTAACGTTTATTAAATTACCATGCTGGGAGAGTTGCGCCTAATGTTCTCCTCTTTCGCCGCTTGCGGCGGTTTGTGCTGCCCCGCTTCGAGACGGGCCGCGGGCTGACGCGCGCGGCAGCGCGGCGATGCATGGCTGAGATAGCTAGCGCGCGAACGCGACGACCTCATTCTCTGCTCGTCGAGTGCTCGAACCCACGGCACGGGGTTGCTAGCGGCGATTCCGCTGCTAGCAGTAGTAGTTAGTAGAACTAGACCCCCTACAATGTATAGTGTGATATAGCAAGGAGGTGCGAAAGGGAAGTGAAGGTGAGTAGGTGGGAAAGGAGCAGGGTAAGCCCACAAGCACCGCAGTATAGTAAAACAAATGGCTGGGAAAGGGAGGTGAGGGAAAGGAGGAGTGATGTGAGGGTGAGGGAAGGGAGGAGGGTATAGGGTAAAGCGTAGCATACCCATGTATAATGCGGTATAGCAAGGAGGTGCGAAAGGGAAGGAGGGGTGAGCAGGAGAGAAATTATCGAGGAGGATAAGGCCAGCAGCTCCACTGGGACCTAGCCTTGCGCCCCTGGTGTGAGCTGACCGCAATTTTCTATTTCGTGCTTGACTATCCTAAGAGAAGTATCTGCGCAAGAAACAAAAACGCGTAGCTGCTTAACCGCCAGAAAAGAGCTACTTGCAAATTTAGGCACTGCACGAATTATAGTCGGCGAGTTCACAAGACATATGCAGTCGTAAAGAAATTGGGAAGATCACAGCATTATCGGGACACATGATGAGATTTTAATACTTTGCAAGCAATGTGCGTTAATGTTCCAGTTCTTTTCGGCTTACGTTTACCGCAATCATTTCTAAACTGGTGCTCTTAAAAGCCAAGTCAAAAGCTCATTCAAGCTGATGGTGCCTTGAGAACTCGTTGGCTTCAATTTACTGATTGCAATATGCGCGCCAGACTGACTACGTTTGAAGTTTCATAGCTTATATAGCGCAAATTACTTAATTATGTATTCATAATACTTCTCGAGTGAGTATAATGTCGTGCTCTTGAAGTAATTCCAGATGTAGTAGACTTGCGCTAAATACTATGGGAAGAAACATTATGTTAACGTTCTGACATTGCATAGAGAAACCTAGCTCCGAACTGGTAGTCCCAATATCACGAAGTAGCACAAATTGCTTATAATATCGCTGAGCTCAGTTGGTTCGGCAGTCCTCGTGTAAAGCGGAAAAAGGCTCATCTCACACCTGAGGGGAGTTGTATTTTCGTCATTCTTTCCTTTCATATATCGCCGTATTATTCTCACATTCGAAGTATGACAGCACAACTAAAAACTACCACTGCGCTTCCACCGCCTTCCTTGTCTGTCTAATCGTAATACGATTGTGTCCTGGTATAGATCGCACAATACTCGTCTTTCATTTTTCTAGTTCCACAAGCAGATGCAATTCACGCGCAGTGCAAACCACCGCTCTGGGCCAAACGAATCTCACAAGCGTCGCTGACACCTGTGGCAGTGACTCCGATCACACGGCGATAAAGGCAACTGGTAGCGGCAACCTGACATCGGCGGTGTCCGACAGCGGGACACAGCCAAGTCACTCCGGACTCCAAGGGCTTTACTTCGGATGACTCGTGGGCTTCCCAACCGTACACACCACCGCAGAACACGCCGAATGAGTCTCCGCCCCTACTCTGCATCGAGTATAAACCGCTAGATGACGTAGTAGTCAAGCACGACGAAGAGAAGACGGAGGTCGGTGCTGTGGAGCCGTGGTCGCCGGTAGCCGTGTCCTCACCGGTGAGTGCGTCAGCGCCGTGGTTAAAGCCGTGATTTTAGATGCGAAGCAGCTTATGGTCGGGGGGGGGGGGCTATGTCACGCTCTCCCTCCATGATGATGATGATTGTGGTTCGGTTAGGAAAGGACGCTAATTTCTGCAACCCATGTAGGGAGCACGGCTAAGCGCCCGTGGGGGTAGGGGAAAGGGAGTGAAAGAGATAGGAGAGAAAGGCCGTAGTTGAGGGCTCCGGAAATTTAGACCACCTGGGGTTCTTTAACGTGCACTGACAACTCACAGTACACGGGCCTCTGGCATTTTCGCCTCCATCGAAAATGCGACCGCCGCGGCCGGGATCGAACCCGCGTATTTTGTCCCTCCATCCATCCGCCGTGCGGCGTCCACACCCGCACTGCGCATCCTCCTCCCCTCCTCTCCTCTCGGCGTTCCTCTCCTCTCCGAACGGCGCGCGTTGATTATGGAAACGCTCTTTCTCCGATGAACGCTTTACCAGCTCGCAACGAACGAGAACGCGCCCTCGCCAGCGAGAGACAACGCTGACGCAGGCAGCGTCTGCTAGCGTCAAACCAGCGCCTGGTCAAACCTATGCAAAGGCGACACCTAGTCAAACCGATGCAAACGCGGTGTGCACCCCCCGTGCTGTTTCCCATCGCCTCATGGTTCCCTACAGCGGGAGATGGTGTAATTTTTTAGGGGCGAAGCTCCTCTTAGTCTAACCTTGTCACGCGTCAGGCGTCAGTCGTCAGGCGTAACCCGCGTGCCTCCCGGCACGCGCTCGCCCTCGGCGTTCGCCTCGGCGCGTGCCTCTCTCTCTCTCCCGGCGCGTGCCTCTGCTGTCTTGTGAGAGAGAGAGAGAGAGAGCGAAAGGCGCGCGTTGGCTATGGAAACGCTCTTTCTTGGAGGAACGCTGTACCAGCTCGCAAAGAAGGAGAACGCGCCCTCACCAGCGAGAGACAACGTTGGCGCAGGCAGCGTCTCCTAGCGAGTTTCTTGATTGAGAAATACCGACTGCTCGCGTTGGAGAAGCGTTCACCGGCAACCCATATATATATATATATATTGCAATGAAGTGCCTGCGGGAGATTTCACTTGTGCATAGTTGAACCAGGCGGATTCGTAGCGTGCGCGTTAACTAAATTAATCCCGAACTCGGCACGATCTACGATGAACCTCCCGAGCTTCGCCCACTCATCATCATTCACTCCGTGGATATGCTGTAATTTTTTTACTATGCTTATGCATGTCTTAGCGCAGTCTCGTGGAAATTATGCCAGGAACCAGTGTAGCAGGGCTGTAACAATGTTCGTCCAAGCTTACGCGTCTACCATTTCGGCGGCATGCCTAAACTACAAACCAGAGACATTGCGAAAGAAAGCATATAGGGAGGTTTTCTCCGTCTTTATCTTTCTTAATGACGTCACACATGCGTTTGGTTAAGGTTTATCGCAGTGTTTACTTCAAATGCCACACATTGCGCTTCGCATAGTCACCGTCGTGTAGGAGTGGGCCGACGGCGAGACTGGGTCGAGCGCAATAGGAGAAAGAGGTGCGCATGCAAATGCCGACACAAGAAAAAGTTGCGCGTGCTCTACTTTCTGTGAACACGGCTTACGCCGAACGTTCAGGTTAGCCTCAGACAGCAAGACAACGAGCTGGGAAAGTTGGTGTTGATTCGTGATGAAGCAACAACAGCGCGAAAAACGACGACGGACAACAACGAAGTGTTGTCGTTTCTTTGTTGTCCGTCGTCTTTCGCACTGTTGTCATGCTTCATTTCTTTGAGACAACCCCACTGTAAGAAACAAAATATTATACCATCTCCCGCTAAAGGGACCATGAGGCGATGCGAAGCAGCACGGGTGGTGCAAACCGCGTTTGCATCGGTTTAACTAGGCGGGCGAGGGCGCGTTCTCGTTCCTTGCGGGCTGGTAAAGCGTTCATCGAAGAAAGAGCGTTTCCATAGTCAACGCGCGCCGTTCGGGGAGGATCTGTGTGGAGAGGGTTTGCGCATGCACAGTAAGGGTGGTGACGTCGCACACCACCACCGCCGAATTTAACTCCGCCATAAGCTGCTTCACATCTAATAACGTGCACGGTGAAGCCATCTTTAAAACGTTTTAGGACGACGATGGATTTTCTATGGCGTCTGTTGAAGGCTTGTACGGTACTTTTCATGCTGAAGGACTTACGTGGCCTTTAACAACTAAGCTATCACGCAGACCAGCGACATTTTTTTTTATTTCGTCAAAACTGCCGCAGGGGAAAACTGCCTTTGATTACCGAATCAGTGCTTTTGTTTTAGAGGATAGCACAAGAATTGGCTATACGGAAGTAAAAAAGGACAAAGCTCTTTCGTTCTCTTTTTCTTTATTTGGCACCATGCCCTTTCGCGTTGCGCTTCAGAAAGACCGTCGTATACAGGTGAAGTCATAAGGACAACATGAGCGCGGGGTCTGCACTCGAAGTTCAGAAATAGGTTTTTCCATTTTCACAATTAATCACTGTTGAAGTGCTGATGAAGTGCTATGTAATAATGATTTGAAGGTATGTCCTATTACGTTCAGCTGTCCCCCATTAGCTGCGCTCTTATAACACTTCGACCAGTTCAGAAAAGGCGAAACCGCTGTTACATGAACGCCTTATGTTAAACGAATTGTGTTACAGTGGCTGTGTCAGTTGTTCAACAACAACAACAACAACGACGACGACGACAACAGCAACAACAACAAATGAACCTAGTCGCCCGCGCTCATATATTTCTTCTTCGCAGCTTTCTCAGCATACGGAAGATTTGATTTCACGCGACCCTGGGCAGGAATCCAACAAGCCAATCCAGGCTCACAAGTCCATCGTCCGATGTAAGTGCAGCGATACCTTGCGTTGCATGCAGTGTGTGCTGGGTTGTGGTTTCTTTGTGCTTCGGGCCGACTTTCGCAAGTCAAGTCCAAGCACGATACTTGTTGGACGTCTGCTTTCAGGGGTCTGAGCGTACTTTGTGCGTGTGCGCGTGTGCATGCGTGCGTGCGTGCGTGTGTGTGTGTGTGCGCGCGCGCCAATGCAAAGTGTGAGCTTCGGCTCCTTATCTTGCAGTGCCCTTCTTCCTTGCCCCAGGACAGGGCAGACAACCGGGCTCAGCATGGGGTTTTACGTCCGAAAACCACGATGTGATGATGAAATACCCCGTAGTGAAGAGCTCCGGAAACTTCAACCGCCTGGGGTTCTCTAACGCGCACTGACATCGCACAATACACGCTGGCCTCTATAGCATTTCGCCTCCACCTAAATGCGGCCGTAGCGGTCTGCATTCAATCCCGCGACCTCCGAACTCAGCCTGGCTAACTCCCTACTTATATGAATCTGGCCTAGTGCTAGTAAGTGTATGCATGAACTTACAACTCAAAAGACACGAAAGGCTAAACAAGATGGCGCTTGTCCTGTCTAGTTTACCTTCTTGAATCGTCGCATACTTTCGCTCTTCAACTTCATGTCGCTTCCAACTTTTCCGCAAAGTCGGTCCCTCTCTCGTTCGCTGTCCTGCGTCGTCCGATCCCGTTACATTTATTGTTGTGCTTGCCTAGGGTGACGTCCAAATGAATCGCTTCCTCGGGCTAGAATTGCGATTACCAGGCAGTGATACGTTTCCTCGCTCTCGGCTCGTGTGTCGGAGGAAAAGGTCTTAATAAATCGTGGAAAGTCAGAAAACATGGCTGCACATCACCTAACAAGACGAAGTTGATCTGAAGTACGAAGTTAACCCCACTTCATAGTTCTAGTATCACACTCAGTTAATTTTAGCATCCACGCAGGTTGCGCACAGGCACTAATGCTATAGCGTATGGGATTACTCTTTTTCGCTCCTTCGTATAAGGAAGGTCGAATGAGAGTGAGCATTCAGCCGAGCTTTTCTCTGCATTTTCCCACCGTCGTGTAGGCTATCTCCTGATGCCTTGAAAGCTGGCCACGACCTCCGCATTTCGAAGTAAAGTTTTTGGTATCGTAGCGCCCAAGTAAGAGACAGAAAGGCTAATGTTCAACGGTTCTTTCAGTGTACGAGGGTGCATCAGTAAGAAATTTTAACATCAAAGTGGCCAGCACATGATCCCACAGAGCACTGCGTGGTAAAGCTTGAAAGCACGCTTGCTAACAAACTAGTATCTGTATAGCGTAGTAACATAGCAGCAGTAAAAAAAAAATGAAGACTTCATCCTTTACGCATTTGTTTATCATATTGAAACGGCGCTCTTCTCGGCCAGCGTGTGATACTTGATTTTCGGCCGCTCTTTCCTCGATCGCAGTTGGCGCCACGGTGGTCAAGGATATGTCGGCGGTCACCTCGTCTCTCGACAGCATTAGGAAGCCAGTCATCATTATTCTCGTGGCAATAACGGTCGGCATCGTCGGTGGTGGAATCTTATTACTATCCAACAAAACGGTGAACGGCACGACGCACTTGGGTGATTGCCGCAGCCTCTCTTGCAGACACGCCAAGAGTGACGTGGGCAGGCTTTTTGACTTTTCTGTGGAGCCGTGCCGGGACTTCTACGACCACGTCTGTCATCGCTGGGACGAACTGAATACGGGACCAGCCGGAGAGGGTCCCGTCAATTTCCTTCGCGCGAACGCCGCGGAGTTCTTGAAGCACGTCAACGCCACCCTGAGCAGCGTGAAGGTTGTCAAGTCGGCGGCCTCCGGCGCTTTACAAGGCCTGTCCAAGTTTTACAGGAGCTGCGAGCGCTTCGTGAGTGCACCCGTTCTGTCTCTGAGCGACGCTGTGCGACCCTTTCGTGAATACGGCGACGAGGTGTTCGGTCTGACCTCTTTTCCGGACGTCCTGCGGCACGTCGTAGAACTGTCCTTGGCGCGCGGTATACACACAGTGCTCGAGATACGCCTGTCCACGTACCCCGACGTCGTAATCCTCCGCATCTTGCGCGGTCAGACGTTATCGCAAAAGGTAGGCATAAAAGACACGTTGCCTCTGCGGGACTACCTGAAGGAACTGCTCGACGAAGTCTTCAGAATGCACGGCGACCGCGCGTTCGACGTGACGAGCGTCCTGGAGAACGAGCGAAGCTTGAGCAACTACATGACGCACAAAGGTCAAGAGGAGCGTCGAAGCGTGGCCGTCCTGAAGCAGCTGACTGCGGACGTCCGGTACTCTGCATGGCTCGACATGCTGAACGCACGTCTGCCGAACCGGTACAGACTTGACAGCCGCTCTCTGATATCCATCGACAGCGTGGACTTGATACGGCAGCTGCTAGGTTTCCTGAGAAGTCTCGTCGACTATGGCGTCGTTTATCTGTACATTCAGATATTGCTCGACGCGTTCCGCTTTGACTATTTGCGTCGAGTCAGTTCCAGCCATCCAGAAAGCGCCGTGTCATCTTGCCTACGAGCGACTCGACTCGTGATGCGTGACGCCAGCAACGCCATTGCTGCCCATTTCTTTCCGAAGCAGCGCGTGCATGACCTCGCTCTCCGCACCACCTCCGCGGTGCTCAAGTCTTTGTCGCGTGGGGACTCGTTTGCGTGGCTGAACGACGCTATGAAAGGCGAGGCTGGTAGGACGCTCCAGGATATCAGGATGCACAACTTCTCGGCATCGTCAAAGAGCGAGCCGTTCGATGGTGAACTTGACCTCGGAAGGCCTTCTGCGGTCGCCAAATTTCCCAGCTTGTTCATTTACCTGAAGAGGCGGCAGCAGTGGGGATTGCTGGAAGACCCCCCGGCACCGCAGGAAGGCGCCGCCAGTGACGCGTTCCTTTCGGGCAACGAGGTACTGTATGAACCCCTGTCGAACAGCTTCGTCCTGCCTGCGTACTTGCTTCGTGAGCCCATACTGTACGCTGAAGACGACGTCCCACCCGAGTACGCGATGGGCAGCCTGGGCGTATTGCTTGCAAGGGCACTTCACTCTGCGCTGCTGGGCAGCGCTTCGGGCTTGTGGTCGACGGAGGACAGGTTGCGTCTCTCGCTATTCGAGCAGTGCATGGACATCCAGGCTCGCTCGGTGCTCAATGTAAGCCTCGACCACCACGAAGATGAGGACGTCCCCGAGATTTACGCGTGGGCCCACGGAGCCAGAACTGCGTTTATGGCTCTCAAGGAGACGTACAGTCGCCGCGGAAACTCGACGGAAGAAGTCGCCGATTGGCACTCGGCCCGGAAGACTTTCTTCAGGCGATTCTGCCTCCTGTCATGCGGAGAAAAGAGAAAGCTCCAGCGCCTTGCTTCCCGAGTTCTGTGCTTCATTCCTCTGCTGAACATGCCGGAGTTCGTGGAGGTGTTTGGTTGCTCCCACATGCCGGAAGTGTACACCGGCAATTACTGTACAATGTGGTCGCTTGGTACTGTGTAAGACATTGACGACTTGTTGAACGCTGTTTTGGCGGTATAACTTTTAATTATTTCCTTAGATTCGTTTCCACATTTCGTGTATCTGATAAGGTTACATTTAGGATGTAAGCGAATTTGCCGTGTAGTATCGGTCAGTACTTGTGTGTGGTTATTTGGTACGCAATAGCGATATTACCACTTGAATGCTATGGCGTGACTGAAATTTGAGTATGTTTGAAAGACACTTGTATTACATTGGTTGTTAAGGGGCTTTTATTAACATTTATAGTGACGACTGTCGCAGCTTTAAGCTATATAAGTGATCCTATATATATGTTTCAAGACATTCATCAGAGCTTCGCCCTATAAGTTTACTACGCACTGCGCCAGGGCACTGGTTCGAAGTTTTGCTAGAAGACAACGTTTAGTCAGGATATTGTGTCGATCACAGTAACACACATTTTACAGTGAATTAACTGTTCATTCACGACGTCTGCATTTAACTGGAGTGTATAATAGGATGGCGTAAAGCGTTTGCTTTTACGACTGAGGTGTAAGCTTTCAGTCCCACCAGTTCCTGCCATTAGTTAAAAAAAATCGACGCGGAGTCCTAACTTTCCACTCGAATAGTTTAGTGAGAAGTGGTATCCGACAATAATCTCCGAACACTTGCAGGGGATAGGCGTTTTTGTCGAACCGGTACGTTTGAAGCTTTCAGTGAAAGTTCGTCCCTCAGAATAGCCGCCTGTACAACAGTTGGTAACGAAGACGGTATACTTTAGTATTTTACAACCGCTGGAACTTAATCCCGAGATATTCGTTTGGAGGAGCCCTTGTTGGCAAGGCTTATTTATACTCTCGCCGTTCACAATACATAGGTTCCCATATTTAAACATTTTCATTCGTCCTTTAATTACAGCTCCCATTTCACGCCGCTCTTTGGTAGCGCTCACACAATCCCGTCTAGCCAATTAAGTGCACCAAAAGGCACGCATATCGTGAGAATGCAGTCTCCGTACTTCCACCATTTGTGACGATGCAGTCCTCGCTGTGTGTTTATTAGCCCTCGATGGTGTGACGAACCGGCCGCGCCCAAAGCTCAGATCAGACACAAGACGCATAACCCACAATCGATGTTTAAGTAACCTATGTGATGATTACTACGTATACAGACGGCGAAGAAGAGTCCTGTACGTATACGCCCGAAATATTTCAAGGCGAAGGTTTAAGTCTGCCGAATCTATCTTGACAATATTGCTGGGAGTGTTCGTTGGCATTAGACTATAATTAGTTTCCTATAGGATATTGCGGTTTAACACTGCAGGTGTTCTGAAGATGACTGGATACCTGAAAAAAAGATAGATGAGGACGCATCTTATTGTGTATGCGTTTCTTACGTCACAGACAATATAGTCGAAGCCTGAAGGTGCGTCTCTCGATAAGCCTCCTTTTTCTATATATATGAAGGTCCCCGAACTAGAATTTTAATCAAAGTTTCAACATACAAGCTAGTGATATCATTCCTGCTGCCCTTCGTTGTGCGGTCCGCTCGAGCTCTCGGAACACGCATGTCGTTTTGACTAACAGTACTGAAGCTGGAACGCTGAAGCCTGCTTATGTAGTTTCGAATATTAGTGTCTTCGGCCGCAAGCGACAGCGAGAGCTCACTGTCGCTTTATTCCGTAAAGCTGTATCCCAAAGCATGACGCAGCTGCTGCATCTTTTCTCACACCCTTCGCGGCCTATATTCAATTCTTCGATCGATGACCGGCTGCTCGAGTGCTCCTCCCACAAATCTGCTTGTTCGGCGGCTCGCCGCAGTCATTGCATTAAACTTTCTTCAACTCATCTTTTTTTTTATTCCGGGTCTTCTTTGTCTTTAATATTTGTCTTTATATTTGTCTTTATATTTGCCTTAATTTGTCTTTAATGTCTTCTTTAATATTTCGTGCTTCGCGAAGCACGAAATATTAAAACCAAACATGCGTGATACTGTAACCATGCCAGGTGCTTTGTTAACATGCCCGCCTTTACCATTTATTTCTCTCTCGCTCTCTCTGGTTGGGCGGTTTCGCAAGCCTCCTGGGCGTACGACAATACACGATGCACACAATACTCCAAGCCACCGCAGTAAATCTATTGAACCCGAACCCGCATACTTACTTCCCGTACTGTTTGCCTAGAACAGGACTATAGGCTTCGCCGAGCTCCAGCCATACACCCAAGTCTCCATCTCTTCGGTGTTTCGACGATCTGCTACAAGCACAACTGCGAGATTTTTGTGCTACGCAAGACCTCCAGCGCGCGTATCGACGTGTCTGGTAAGTTGGTTCCAAAATTTAGGTCCGTATATAACAGTGCGCGACAGCGACGGACAGAACGCGTGTGCGGATTCCAATGCTTCCAACGCGTTGAGTTTTCATCTGCTTGGCAAAGCGCGAAGGCGAGAGAAGTGTCAACCTTTGTTGACAGTCTCATGAAACGCTGATCACGCCTGTAAAGCGTGCTTTGCCGCACAACTACCCTCAATGCTGTAAAGCTTACCAACAATTCAGAGCCTGCCGCAAATTATTTATCAAATTATTTATTGCCATTTAACTAACTTTTTTTTCTGGTGGAAAGATAACTGCGCCTGTTACACATATTACCTTCAGCTGCATTCATGTTAAATCTAAGCCTCCAACGCTCATAAGATGTGAGAATTTATTAGCTATCTACGATTTTAAGAGGAGAACTTGCCATTGTTGAAACTACACCAACGAAGCAAAACGAATCCTAATTAAATTTTATCGTCTCATTAGCAGGCCAGTATACCGTACGTTTGCTGACTCGGGGCAGTTTTACGATCGAACCGCCTCCCCGGTTGCATGTGCCGGCGGCTTCACCGCCAACTACCGAGAGAGAGGGCGAGGTGATTTGGCGGAATCTCTCTCTCTCTCTCTCCCAGCCACCAACACGTGCGGAGCGGCGAGGCAGCTCGAGGGTCAAACGCGGATCTCATGTAAAAAAAAAAAAAAAATGTTTCGGCTGTGCGCATCACGTGCACCCACCACGCGCCCCACGTCCTTTTTATTTTACCATAGTTCGTACCATTTTACCATAGTTCGTGTGCGTGCCTTCCTCGTACCCGTTTATTTCGAGCAGTTTTCGTCGTAATGGAACAGCAAATAGCCCATGGCTCAGTTCCTCTAAGTTATCTGTCACAAACGTACTCATGTGTAAATACACCGCGTTTCACCTCTGAAATGTGGTGCTATATGCCGCTGCACACTCGCTCTCCGTAATAACTCTTTTAGAGTTATTACGGAGATATTACGGAGTTATTTTTTTATAGCGTCGTATATATTCAGGGCGATGATCATCATTATCATAATCATCACTGCTGCCGTTGGAGCTCAAACCGCACTCAAATAATATTCTGCCTGTATTACATTTTAAAGAGCGGTTACTTGGTATGTTGAGCTCACAGGTGCCAAGAGCTTTATCATAGTCTTGCAGGGGGTCATTTAAGTGACACCTGCTAAACACGCACGCACGCACGCACGCACGCACGCACGCACGCACGCACGCACGCACGCACACACGCACGCACGCACGCACACACACACACACACACACACACACACACACACACACACACACACACACACACACACACACACACACACACACACACACACACGCGCGCGCGCGCGCTCCTAAATCGAATGTAAAAGACGAGTAGACGATCATACTCGACGTCTATAGGTTTTGATAGCGACGATCCCGATTACAACTTTTATTGGGATTCCCATTTTTGAATAAGCACCCAAGCACATTATATAACTTTTGTTTAATTTCTCTTTCTTGATACAAGTACCTATTTCTATGATTTACAGTTTTCTGTGCCAGTAGCGACTCGTTGTATCAAGCTCTTCCTTTCTTGACCCGCCACGGTGTCTAGTGGTTATGGCATGCACTCGGCTGCTGGTCCGAAGGTCGCGGGATCGAATCCGGGCGTGGCGGCTGCATTTTGATGGTGGCGAAATGTTGCGGCCCGTGTATACTGTGCGGTGTCAGTGCACATTAAGGAACCCCAGGTGGTCAAAATTTTCCGGAGCACTCCACTAGGGCGTCGTGGTTTTCGGGTGTACAACCCCAGATATCAATCAATCAATCCTCTCTTCGTTGTGTTTACGCATGTCCTTAACGTCTCGTAGTTATGTAAACCGATCACAACGTATTACTCGTACTTCCAACCTATAGTTCTTAGCAAAGTGCAACGTAGCCATAATATAAACCTACTCATGTTCTCTAAGAAAAGGAAAAGCCGTTTTCTTTGTGCGCTGTGACAGTGTTGTCACGCATACACCACGCAAGCGCGACGGGGCTGTGTTTACTGTGCGCGTGATATGCTGCGTGGTTTCTTTCTTTCTATATTTGCTCTCGAAATTCCGATCTCCCCTATTCCCGTCCCCTTGTGTATGGTAGAAAACCGGCATTCCCGAACTGGTTAACTTCTCTGCCTTTCTTTTTCTTTCCCGTTTCTTTTCTTCTCTTTGTGCGCAAGGGTTTAAAGGTACACCGCTTCAGCGTGTACATATGCGGTTAACGATGCAAACACCACGTATTTGGATTCTTTACAGTATCGCAACTTGAGCAGCTTGTTTATTGAACATATTGATTTTAAGACAGTACGTGACACAAGAAAAAAATTTAAAGAAAAAGCTGCCCTTGTGTTTCTGCCCATCAAGAGAGTGCGTTGTTAGCTTACTCCACGAAATTTGGTGCCCCGCCATGGTGGTCTAGTGTCTACGACACTTTTTCAGAGAAGGCTCCCTGGGCGCCGCCATAACACCCGCTGGGCTGTGCAACATGTGCGTGACCCCCCAAAAAAGCACTGCCGACGGTTTGTAGCAGCAATTCTTACCGCTTGGAAGGTCTTTATTGCCAAACAGTGCACGTACGCGAAGACATACGGAACGAAACAGACAACACAAGCATTTTTTTACTGCCATACACAGCCCAATATGGCGTTGCTTCATGCCTCCTGTGAAAAGATGCTAATCCGAAAGTCGCGGGATCGAATCCCGGCTGCGGCGGCCCGATTTCGATGGAGGAAATGTGTTGAGTCCCGTGTACTGTGCGATATGCCAGTGCACGCTAAAGAACATTAGGTGGTCGGAAATTCCGGAGCCCCTTTAATACGGCGTCCTCATGTTCATATCATGGTTTTGGAGCTTGGGGAAAAAATATTGTTATCGCTTTCCACAATGAAACTCTGCCAGTATGCTAATCTCTTGGGCGATTAACTTAATGGTCGCACTCCTCCGTTTTAGGCGCGTACTGAAGCAGAATGATCAAGGTTGCTGTTGCTAAGTATCGTAGTAAATATAGTTAGTGCCTTCACGGAAGGCCTTAATAGCAGTGCCTCACGCAGCACATTCACAGAGTGCTTTCAGGCCTCTATTATGCCTTAGGGTCCTTAGATTTAAGTCATGGTATACATATCGCACGCGATCGTTTTTCCGCGGTTCAAAGAGAGAATGAGAAAGGATAAAAAACGAAGGACGTTGCACGCACATAGTTGCGTGCACGAACCGTCGTCGCCGAAAAAATGCCTTCGATCGCTCGGTACAGCGCTTTCATGGCCGAAAGTCAGGAAGGCGCGTGGAAAAGTAGCTGCTCCGCCGTAAATCAAAAGATGTGGGGGGAGGCAGCCCCCATGAGCTATCAGCATTGTAGCCAAGTTCTCTGGCCCTTGTCATCAACACGACTACGGTGCTTTAACGTTGCGGCAAGAAATGGGACCCTCGTTGTCCGATATTCCCAGATTAGAATGAGTGCCTGTTTCGGTGCATTTTCCACGCGCGTGCATACGTCCGCCCTCATACATACATACATACATACATACATACATACATACATACATACATACATACATACATACATACATACATACATACATACATACATACATACATACATACATACATACATACATACATACATACAAGAAGCCCTCGAAAGCTGCCTCCGCCTACCCAAGCAAAGTTGGCTCTACCCTTGAACGTAGGGGCACGTCAGGCGCTGCGGGTTTCATATGTGGAGCCCCTAGTAACATGCTCATTGTTGCGCTGCAGTTCTGATACACGGCAGCAATGACAAGGAAATTATGAGACGCGCGCGCTTGGAACTTGACAAAGAGGATGGGGCAGTCATGTATGCAAAGTGAAGCATGAAGAGCAATAATCAGTATGTGCTTGATTAATGTTACAGACATATAAAGAGACAATGATGTACTGTATGTTCTGTTATGTGTGCTTTAGCTTAGGAGAAGGAGAGAGAGGGAGAGATTCTTTATTTGAAAAGAAGAGAAAAGCACAGGATAGTAACTGTCTCTCGTCGAGGAGGACACCTCAACCGTCCTGTGCAGGGGATGGGGGAGGGCGACTAAAACAGAGAAAGAAAGATAAAGTAGAACTTAGAAGTCAGAGACACGGGCGTAGGCACCACACTGCACAAGGCACAGGTACACATCAAGCTCGGCACTTAAAACACTTAAAAGACACTTAAACTCTTAAAACACACGCTAGCTTAAACACTTAAAACACAGGCTAGTTTGTCATAGCCGCCCGGCCAACACTGTGTCCTCGATGAAGTTGAGGAGGGCGGAAAGAGCGGAGCGGCGACGTTCAGTGCAACCAGCCGGGTGCAACAAGTCCTGTAGGGTTGAGCACGACAGGCCGTGTTTACGGTAGCTGGCACACAACTGTTCTCGAGCGATAGGAGAAGAGGAATAAACGAAGCTGGATAAGCTTCGGCAATGGAAGAGCGACAGGCGTGCGCACGGGAAGGAGGGCGAGCTAAAAGAGGGGGGGTGCGGGGCGCGCGGCAAGCGGCCGCCCCTCCTAATCATGCATCTCAGGGGCGGGAGCCGCCAAATCTATCTCATTCCTTTACACTGCCCTGCGTTTTGACCGAAATAGCCTGAATGGGAGGGGGTTGGGAGAGGGCAGGGGCGCAGCAGTGAACCGTTTCCCGCGCCCCCACCCCCTTCCTTGCTAATTTAGAACTCTGCGGACGTCTATGGGTAAGACGATAGGTAGCCAAGAGAAAAAAAAAACAAAACAAAAAACGCCGCAACCGCTGGCAATCCATTGCTATTATCCCCGCTCCGATCGAAATCGATCACTAGAAAAATTTGATAGAGGGCTCAAAGAAATTTCTCCAGTATGGTTTATGCGGTGAATTTTTTATTATTTTTTAGGGTTCGCTGCATGTATTATCCAAAGATTGATGTACTGATTACATAGCTGTAAAGCGCGCTTGTATTCTTGAAATGCGTGACATTTCACGGGGTACGAATCGTACTGCTGTACGAGTGGTATATATTGGCATTTGCAGTTCCTCCTGAAGTAACCCATGTTGCGGCCCATGGGCTAACAATGTGCTGAAGGAAAAAAGAAAAAGAAAACTAAATATATGCGAGTAGTATAGACACCTTCATTTCGACTTCTGATATTCCCTCCAATAAACGACAGCATTATCATTGCACAAATAGCGAATCGAGTAAAGCCAGAGCGAAAATATGTAACAAGTTTTCCGAAGGCGCATTGTGACGAGTATGAGCCACCAGAGTACACGGACGTATGGTTGTACGGTATCTTGCTTGTTCGTGGTTTACTATTCGACGTCAAATCTTCGCCCAGAGATATGGGGGAACGAGCCACATGCTATTAAATCTTAACCTTAACAACCGCACATGCCGAAAACGTTCACGTGATGTTGGACTGCCAGATGTTCTGGTTTAATTCGAACCCCCGGTTGCCGGGTTTGATTACCAAAGTTCCTTCTCATAGGAGATAGCTATAAAGACGCTTAAGAATTCTCTTTTGCAAGTGCATCATTCAGCGCGACTGTCTACACTGCCCGCTTGAATACGTTTTACTTATCTGTCCTTATAGTACGGATTCTACGTCATGTGAAATTGTTTTTGCCTTTCTAGCATTATACATATGTTGCTCAATTACTGCTCCGTTCATGGTACGTTTTGTAGCTTTCCTACAAGCGCTGAAAGCCAGACTTCTTCTTTTTTAGCTTTATTTGTGCAATGTCTGAGGTGCACCTCGAATGAAAGTTTGTCGTGCCTTATCCTATCCGGACCTCGTCTTTCTAATTCGTGTGGTTTATCGCCAAATCATCATCATCGTTCTGGCTATGCTCATTGCAGGTGAAAACCCGGTCCATGTCGCAAAATAAAATATAAGCGCGGACACACACACACACACACACACACACACACACACACACACACACACACACACACACACACACACACACACACAGAGAGAGAGAGAGAGAGAGAGAGAGAGAGAGAGAGAGAGAGAGAGAGAGAGAGAGAGAGAGAGAGAACATTTTGGAAAGATCGATAAGCATACGTGCATGGTAGGTTGCTTATGCGCCGCGAATGCCGCTCTAGATTTCTCAAGAGTGAAGCTGTCTTGGAGTGATCCGCATTATTTGTGGTTTTTCCGCGAGCACCGCTTCAGTATGATTTATCTCCCTCAGCTGCACTTGAGATCTCATGTCATAGAACCATAACTGCTTTTCAGTTGTTGCACACCCATAGTACACTATGTAATATTTCTGACTCCTTAATATTTTATTCCGTTAAGTGAAGCTCCGGGATCTCAAAAGCACAGAACACTGAAGGCTCTGCGCACCGTTTCCTATAGCCAGTTCCAGTATCGTTTTCGGAGTTGTACCGTATCGCAACGTTATGAGTCAGGAGGGGATCACGCCGTAGTAACCCACTAGCTTCACCTCGCATGACTGCCTATCATGCTGCAGCGTGTAGAGCGATCGAATGAATACCCCACAATGTGCGCTTACGTCACGCAAAACTCGGTACATAAGCTCAAAAACCGAAACCGAAACTAGTATTAAAGAAAGCTGTCAAGAAATTATTGAATGCACTTTTGGGCTTTGAAGTATATTTATTAATTGTTTTAAGTTTGAAACAGTTGTAGGATGCCGAATACGAACAGTTTAAAAACTCTAAACACTCCTTTGAAACTACCCGACTTTTTCGGGAGCCGCATTGCCAGAGCCAGCGTAGCGAGTCGCGTCGCACATGGCGGCTGTTGCCGTGCTGAGTCGGCTGAGTGCCTTGCGGACTGTATAGGCACCCTGAAAGACGTGAAAGTGACACGATATGCTGGCCTCAGTGCTTCCAAAGGCAGTTTTGTCGCCTGTAAAGATTGCTGCTCTTCACCGTCCCGATGCTGCCCTGTTTCTTGGCCTCCAGCAAGTGAGATGGAAGAAAGTCAAGGGCATGAAGCCTCGCTGGATGCCGATGGCCCCTAGCAAGCTCTTCAAGATCAATTTGGGCCCACCGGCAGATCCAGAAGAAATCACAGTGCTTCGCCGTTTGCACGCCGCCTATAAAACCGAAATGAAAGCGATAAGGTGTGTGATAATGAGCTGCATGAAGCATGCGATGGAGTATCTCGCATACGTGCGGGGCTGTCTGCTAGCGGGAGGTTTGTTGTCGGTGCTTCACTGTCGTTGCACGCTTTGACGGAAACGCAGGTCGTTGTATGAATATATAACACTGTAGGTTTGTAACCAAATGCCTTTGATAAACCGATGCCTGAAGTCAGCATGTGTCAGCAGTTGCTGAGTGTTTTTATAACTGTTAAACTCGTGTCGTTCTTAGAAGGCATTCATGCTTCCGAAAGTGGGACCTCAACGCTAAGCTAAAGTGTGGCTTGCGTTTGTCGCCTGTGCATTGTCCAGAACGCAAGACGAATGTTTAATCGGCGTACCACATCATTTTGAAAATACACGCAGAGAGAGAATTTCCAGTTTGGATGAACTAGCAGATATGTTGACCTGTTCCGTCGTAACTAGCTAGTGCTGTATGCTTAATACGTAGCTTCGAGCCTTGTTGCATGAACAATTACGAGTTGCTTGAACAAGAAGTGCGTGCTTTCTGTTCTGCCTGAAGGAACTTTTGGAGGGAGGAGCACCTGAAGGACATCGAGCTGGCCGATAAGCACTCGGCTGTGTCCCAAGAAGAAGAGCGGGAGCATGAGCGCCTCCTTGAAGAAAATGAAAAAGAAAATCAGAGGGTCGCGTTATTAAGGTACTGTGCTGTGTGGCCCACTTTGGTCCAATGCGATGTTCATTTCTTACCACTTTAAAGCCCTTTTCCTTTTTCTCTTTTTAGAAACAAGCACGTCAGTGCTCTTTACTTGGCCTCACGGCTCGAGATTTAGCCCGATTTGCTTTTGTTGCTTCTTGTGTGCTACCTTCGATTGCAGCGATCCGGAGCAAAAATTGCTAATGTATGGCTTTCTCGTGCTCTCGACAGTGCACCACACTCTCAACTATGCAGCAAGCTCATAATGTATTCTCCTAAATTGTCATGCACTGAACAAAATAACAAAGTTGCCCAGATATACAGAGGAAAAAGTAATGCAAAGACGTATGGTTGGAAGCAGATTGCTGTTAGTAATGCGCTTGTGGCAAGCTAAAAGCTAATTGCCTCTATGTATGTGGCTTTCTTTGCTGTGCCAGAGATGTTTATTTATCAGTCAGGTATGTTAACCACATCTGTGCTAGATTATTTAGAAAGCAACATCTGATGGTCACTGGGCACTAGGAAATGTAAAAAAAAAATGTGACAAAAGGGGCGTTCCACATACTTTAGAATGCTTACGATCACACCTTAAATACAGCAAAGCAATTGGCTGTTGCCACGTTTTTGCTGTATATTGGTGCACAGCTTCCAAGTTCCTTCAGTAATTTTTCTATGCCCTCTCCTTTAATCTAGAATTTGTTGCACAGCTGACATAGCCCACTCTTCCAAATGGAGTTGCTTTTTGGCATTAAAATTGTGGGGTGGGGGGGTATTGGCAGCTTCTCTGTAAAGTTGGATTGAGCGAGCCCCTTCTTCGGAGAAAATGTTGCTGCACATTGTTGAAAGTACTGAAAAGCTAAGCACAGTTGAACTATGTTGCACAAGCATAGACCATGTTACGAGCAAAGTGCTGCTCACCGTGTTGTTTCCTGCCATCCTGGCGAGGACATACTTCTTTGGACCTCCGTTTAAGTACCCTTCAATCTAGAGTTGCAGATCTTCAGCCTAAAACTATACAGCAAACTTGCCCACTGAAGGAATGTAGACGAATCTTCTGTGGTAATTTTATTATCTTTCATAAAAGGCCGGTTGCTTGGGACCATCACAACCATTGCCATATGGGAACGTGTGGTGCCAATAATTTAATATTGCACAATTTACATGGCACATTTCATTATCGGGAAAATTGTTCCAAACGAGCAGGAAGCTTGGGAGTGACGACATAAACGAGTATAGAGTCACATGGACTACTAAAGTCGTGATGACAGTAACCCAGCATGTTTTCTACTGTTCCACAGCCCAAGCACTGCAGGCCCCACATTCTTGTGCTTTTTTGTGGTGTCCCTGCCTTCTTCCGTTCGCTAGGCACCCGCAGGGAGAATACAAAAGGTGCTAGAACAAGCATACCCAGTGCAAACTTTCTCATGTCACGCATACTATCGCAGCAAGTCCTGACAAAGGAGCCACACTTCATTTCTATACTTTGAAATTTCAAATAAATTACCACTAAGGTGCCTTTTCTCCATCAAAGTTTGTCCCAGTGTTTTTTGTAAGCACCGGTACCTAGTGCCGTGTTAAATTTATTGTTCAATTTTGGTGTCTACGCTCCTTTAATATGTGGTATTTCGTCTGCATTCTTTATGCACTAACTGGCCTATGCTGTCATGGTACAGACATTTCTGGTTTAGAGGCACACTAAAGGGAAATATTACGTGGAGCAAGATTGAAGGTTATGGTTGTGTGATAACCAATACACCGGTCCTGGCGAGAACAGAGCAGTTATAAGCAAGAAAAGAACAAAATTAAGAAATTGGAGTCGCACCCTCTGTCCCACTGTGCGAGTACCTTTTGAAATGACATCGGCTCATCTATTTTGAGTACTTGATTACTGCTCACGACTTTGAATGAAAAATGAATTAGATGCATAGCGACTGCAAACAGACGTGCAGGAAGCCACAGTTGTTGCTACATACCGTGGCCGTGGAGCTTACTGCACCATAGTGTCAATAGTCGAGGTTGTGACATCAAGTCCTCTTTTCGGTGCAAGCGATTCAAATTGAGCAGCAACAGCGGATACCTTTGGCGGTAGTTTTCAGCGCAAGAAATTCATTTATTGGCGAGATCAAAGCAGTGATAGACTCCAACACAGGTAAAATATGTTATATCTAGGAAGCTAGCATTCCTAATCTGTGTGTAACAGTTATTATAACATTGTGCCACATTTGGCTTGTGTTAGCTTGTTTTCTACAGTAGCTGTAGTGATTGTTGCTTTGCAAAAAATTATATTGCACTACAGTTGGCTGGCCTTGTGCTCATAGCGTCTGATTTCCGAACGAATACTTTCAGGATGGAAAGAGACAAGTTAGAAGAAGCAAGGAGAGTGGAAGAACTTTTGCAGAGGGAAGCCAATGCAAAGGCCAAGGTTGCACAACTCAAGGCGGAAGTGGAGGAGATTGTGAGGCTTGAAAAGGTGCGTGCGTTTGCCATGGAACGCCAGCACAGCAAGTTTTTGGCATTTTCCCCAGCATGAGTATTGAACCCTGCTCATTATTATAGCTCTTCTCTAAACTAACTGATTCTCAAAAGTGCATAGAGCATTCAGCTAGAATGATATCTGCGAAATGCTGTAGAAGTTTCTGTTCGGAGGGGCCGTCATCAAAATGCTGGCTAACTGACACAAGTAGTGACCTGTAGATTTTGCATAGAGTGTTTAGGGCTGCAGATGGGCAGATGTACAAAAAGAAAATGCAAACCAGTATACAACAGAATGCAAACAGGTTGTGGTGGTCAGAGGTCACAAGGGTCCCTCTTAGTACCCATAGCAGTTGGGAGGAGGAGGAAGGAAAAGAAGGAAAACAGGGAGGTTAGCCAGTGCTGAGACCAGCTGGCTACCCTGTGCAGGGGAAAAAGGGAGGTGGAATAAAAGATAACACAGTAGAACCTCGTTATAGCGAACCCGGATATAACGAACTATCGGATATAACGAATTAATCGCAATTCCCCTTGAAATTCCTATAGATAAATTGTTATTGGTTATAACGAACTAATGGCTATAACAAAGTAATTACTGCTCCCCCTTCAACTTTGTTATAACGAGGTTTTACTGTAGTAGGGGGGCACTACACAAAATTAAGAAAATAAAAAAAAATGCAACACTGCTTAAAGTCCCTTAGACCGATCATCCTTAAAAAGCGCAACAATGTGTTAGTGCTTTCCGCGCTGATGATGGTCCCGGCCAGGGTCAGCAGTTGGGGAAGGTCTCCTTCTGTCACATCCTATACTTGGGTACAGGTGAAGAAAACGGCATCTGCTCGTCAAAGGACCCCCCTAGCCAATAGTGCTGCTCTGTCAATGTGACATTGCGGCAAACTGCCTGCTCTCGGCGCTGAAAAGAGAAATCAGACGTGGCACGGAGGCGGTCTGTTGAGCTCACAGAGCAGCACTATTGACTTGGAGGGGGTGCTTTGATGAGCAGACACTGCAACTTTCTTGACGTGTACCCAGATATAGTATGAAATATAGATGTAAATGCTGCGGTCAAATGGTCGTTATAGCAAATTCATTATGACATGAAAATAGCTTCATTATATATGAATTCATAACACTGTGGCAATGGCAGTGCTACCTGTGAATTAATTTGTTATAACCGATAATTCATGTCCGAATTTGTTCTATTAGTGTTTGACCTAAACAGCTAGACAGTGTGACATTAAGGGGCTTTTTGCAGGAATGGTGCTCTGTGACTGCAAATACACTTACTGCCACCTTGTTTTGTTGCAGGCAAGGAGTTCTACGTATATCACCCTTGAGAATTTGGATGAAGCTATAGAGTTTGCCATCGAAAACCCAGTCAGCTACAGCTTTGCCATCGATCAACAAGGAAAGGAAATTTGGGAGGGAACACCTCACTACGAATTGTATAAAGAAGGACCCGCACATGCCTACAGTTTACCTTCCAGAAGACGTTTTTAACTGGGAAAGCAGAATATAACAAACAAGGCTGTGTTGTTGTAGGAATGAGTATATTAAACTGTGCAAGAATTTCACTGCTGTTCGTAGTATTTTGTGTAGTACTTCTTTGTAGCCGATAGCGATACTGACACTATTTCTGATGTTGGAAAAGTGAACCCACAAAAAAAAAAAAAAAAAACAAAAAACAAAGGCACTCGGTGAGTACGAATGTTGCGAAATGTAAAACTACATTACTGAATACTAATGTTGGCCTCTAAAGGTGGAGCAAGTTTGCACGAATTGGATGAAGTTAATTTTTCAGCAACATTGCAAGAAGATGAAACACAAGGATAGAGAACGCCAAGAGTCAGTGCTTGTCAATTGGCTGTTTCTATCTTTGTCAAAATTTTCTGTTCTGTTGCTAAAGAAAAGTGTTCTGAAAAACTGGACCTGTGTTAATGATATTACTACAAGGTCACTGCACATTGCATCGGTTTGGTGCACAGTTACACTGGCTAACAATCTTTCCTTTGTCGCTGGAGCGTTCTATCGATCACCAAGTACGGATTTCCGTGTTTTGGAAATGCTGTACGATATCGTTTCGGAGGCATCTGGCCAAATAATATTGCTTGCGGGTAATTTTAATTTGCCCTAATTAAAGTGGGATAATGGCACATGTGAGTTAATGAATGCTAACCGTACCAATCTAGAAATGAAGAGCCTGGCTGACAGTCTCAGCTTTTTTTCTTCAGTATGTCCTTGAACCCACTTGAATAAATAGTACCCTAGATCTTCTCTTTTGCAATTTGCCAAATTTAGTTGGTAATGTTGATATCATTCCAGGTATTAGTGATCATCGTGTTGTGGTTTCAGGGATTAAAACGAAAGTACAGCACACAAAAAGGTGCATTAGTAGATGAGTTTTCTTCTTTGAAAAGGGCGATTATCCATCAATTTCCGATAAACTTCTTTTCTTCCTGTTTTTGAATGCTTTGCGGAGGAACACGAAGTAGAATATTTGTGGAGCACATCTAGAAAAAAGCTGTTAGATCTTACAGAGAAGTTCATACCAAGTATTGAATCGGCTAGGCTCCAAAGCGTTAAAAAACCATGGATCACCTTTCGTGCATTGAGGCTGGTTAAAAAACGAAGGCATGTGTTTCAAAGATATAAAAGAACAAAGACACATGCATATTTTAAAAGGCTACAAGAATTAACACGTGAATACAAAAGCATGTCGAAAAAAGCAAAAGAACAGTATCTTAAACGATTAAATGACAAAATGAAAACAAATGCTAAACCGTTCTGGCAGCATTTCTGGGGATGTAGGTCCGATCCTGTTGGAATAAATGGATTTGTTTACGATAAGCGCACTCTTTCTGATGATGCAGAAAAAGCGACATGCCTAAACAGATATTTCCAATCAGTCTTTCTTTCTCAATCTGCACGCAGCCCACAATCATCAAATAGCAACGTTCCTCTTATGCAACCAATCGAACTTAGCATTAGCGGCATTAAATCTCTGCCCAAAAACCTTGATGAAAGTGAGGCTATTGGTCCTGATGGTATCTCTCCAAGAATTTTAAAACAGTGTGCTCACGCCGTCTCCCTTTACCTCTATTTAATTTTTACAAGTCATTAACTATTGGTCAGATGCCGCAGGACTGGAAAATAGCAAATGTAGTCCCTATTCACAAAGGAGGCTCTAAAAAAGAAGTTACTAATTATATCTTCTAATTACTAATTACTACCTATCTCACTTACTTTGATTTCATGCAAGATCATTGAACACATAATATACAAGGCTATCATGAAACATCTAATGGACAACCCATTGCTTACAAACAGACAACATGGATTTCACAAGGGGTTTTCATGTACGACACAACTGATTGAATTTTATGATGACCTAGCTTCTGTGGTTGATTTGGGTGGGCAAATAGACTGCACATTTTTAGACTTCCGCGAAGCATTTGATACTGTTTGCCATTCTTTACTACTTCATAAACTTCGAATGTTAAATACAGATTCCTGTGTTTTCAGCTGGATAGAAAACTATTTGTGAAATCGCCGTCAACGTGTTGTCCTGAATGGTACTAATTCAGATTATCTTGAGGCCACATCAGGCGTCCCGCAAGGATCTTTCCTGGGGCCTCTTCTTTTTCTCATATATATTGACATTAACTTAGGTATTGACCCTAACAAGCGGCTTATCGTGGATGACTGTATTGTGTATAGAAAAATTGATAATGAAACTGATGTTCTCAAACTGCAGGGTGACTTATTTGCGAATGGTGCTCCAAGTGGAAAAATGAATTTGAATGCGGGTAAGTGCGTCCATGTGTGGTTTACTAAGAGGAAAAATGTAATCTATGCCAGCTACTATCTTATTAATAATACTGTAAGTAAGAAATTTACGAATAAATATTTGGGCGTGCTGCTGTCGGGCGGCTGCTCTTGGCGGGCACATGTGGACTATGTGGTTGGCAAAGCGGCAGTTGCTTTGAATTACATTCAAAAAAATTTAAAAAGTGCGAATTCTAACCTTAGACGCATGGCGTACCTAAATTGCATACGACCTATTTTAGAATATGCTTGTACCCTTTGAGACCGTCACAGATATGTCTCATAAATAAACTAGAAAAAAATTGGCAGATCCCACGTGCAGTGGGAATCAAGGAAATGCGAAGCACGCATCAGGAACGTAAAATGGATTAGCATTGTTGTCTCGCTATACCGAGTTTGGTACATATGAAGTTAACGAAACGGCCGCAAGAGCATTAAGACTGTGGCATGTAAACCATGCCGCTCACACACGCATGTCATGGTTCTGATGCTATGGCCTGTTATTTACGTTCATCATGAAGTCGTGTTGTACCGTAGCAATTTTGGTATACATCCCATTAACGAAACGTGTGGTATGTAAATGATGCCGCTTATGATATGAATGTCATGATTTTCACGTTATGACCTGTCATTTACGATCGTCATGCAGTCTTGTTGTGCCGTACCAATTTTCGTATGCATTCCATTAACGAAACGGCAGTATAGCGCCAGGACCGTGGCCTGTAGATCATGTCGCTCATGACATGCGTGTCATGATTTTCATGTTATGACCTGTGATTTATGTTTGTCATGCAGTCATGTTGTGGCATGCCAATTTTCGTGTACATCCCATTAACGAAACGCGTGGCATGTAAATCATGTCGCTCATGACATTCACGTCACGATTTTCATGTTATGACCTGTAATTTATGTTCATCATGCAGTCCATGTTCTGGTATACCAATTTTCGCATACATCCCATTAACGAAATGACCAGGAGAGCACCAAGACCGTGGCATGTAAATCATGCCGCTCATGACATGCACGTCGTGATTTTCATGTTATGACCTGTCATTTATGTTCGTCAGGCAGTGATGTTGTGCTATCCCAATTTTCACGTACATCCCATTGGCAAAACGGCCAGGAGAGCACCAAAACCGTGGCATGTAAATCATGCCGCTCATGACATGCATGTCAAGACTTTCATGTTATGACCTGCCATTTATGTTCTTCATGCAGTCATGTTGCGGTATACCAATTTTCGTAAGCATCCCATTAGCGAAACGGCCAGGAGAGCATAAAATCGTAGGCGGCTAGATAGATAGATAGATAGATAGATACGCTCAAACTCGCCGAAGTCGCTAAGAAATGCTTCGCATTTAAAATACAAAACAGAGCAGCCAGGTTCGTCTTGGGTAGGTACAGGAGGAGGTACAGTTGCACAGCAATGAAAAAAAGAGCTCAATTGGGAATCGCTATCGTCTCGCCGTGAGAAACTGCGGCTAAAATTACTGTATGGAATATATCATAACAAAATTGGAATTGACCGGGAAATGTACTTAAAGCCGCCGAACTATATGGCTACACGCACTGACCACCAGTGCAAAATTAGAAAATACCGGGCTAGGACGGGCCTGTATGCCAATTCCTTTTTTGTTCAAACTATTGCTCAGTGGAATTGGCTGTCATGTGAACAGGTGTGCAGTGTGAATCAACATGTATTTTTTTTCATGTTTGTAACCCCCTTGCTGTAATGCTTTTGGGCTAAATGGGGATATGTCTGAATAAAGAAAAAAAAATACTGCAACCTCTGCAGACTTGGAGCAATACGAAGAGATGATGTTGCGGAGAGGCCCCACAGCAGTGCCTTACTGGTAGAGTGTTCTTTTATGCTGCACTGTAATTGCACAGTATATGGGCCTTTAGCACACACCTTCATTGAAATGTAACCATCATGGCTGGGATTCAACCTGCACCTTTCAGATGAGCAGCTGAGCACTGTAACCACTGTACGACTGCGCTGGAGTAATGGGCTGAGCTCTCTCTCCATCTGGAATTGCTTGAAAGGAGGTCTCGTGCAGGTTCTTAAGGGGGGACCCTGCGCTTTGAACTTTTTTCAAAACTCCTTGACCGATTTTGGTGAAACTTGCTGAGTTAATGTATATTTGTGTGCTGATTTCAAATATGCAATTAATTTCCTAATACAATATGTAGTTCTTACACTATCAGACATTTCATCTGTCCCTTTGGGAGGAAGATGTTTTCCTAAACTGAGTGAGTTACAGGGTAAATCAGCATATCATAATGATCTGGAATGAAAACTGTATGTAGTAAAACAAGAATGGAAGTCCTAAACCCATTTGGTCAAAAGTTATGGCATGTCAAACATTCAAGAGTGAAACTGCAGCTGGACGTTAATACGTCAATGTTATTTTTGTAAAATTTCCTTCAGAATAAATCTGTGCAATTTAGTCTCACTTCATTCTATACTAGTTTATCATCCTGGCAAAAAAAGAATTTTAGCAGTAGCACATTTAGAACCCAAGATATTACTCCTCCAAAACTGCAAAAGCACCAAAACAGCAATAATGAGAAAACGAGAAAAAACGGTTGACAAGGTGTTTACTGACACAAACTTTACGCGAAGCTTGCCAGTGCCATTCAGAATACTCCAGGTGCATTATCCGGATGCACAGTCCTTGTGTTTTTTTGCAACTGCTTTTCTGGGTTGCACTTCTCAGAACTTTCCGTGCGATGTGAGCTCGATGTCTCTGCGATGTCGCCGCGGTTGTCGCACAACGCTGAGAGTTTCACCGCGAGACCGTACTCGCGATCGCCACGTACAAGCTTTACTGCACCTCTGCACCAGTAGCAACGCAGAGACTCCAAGAGATCGTTGACAGCAACGAGGTCGATGATGGTGTACGGCGCTGCAGCTTCCGTAGTCGCTGTTTCCGCGGCACTTAGTCGGCTGAAGTTGTCGATCTTCCGCGTGATCGCCGGCGTCGATGCAAGCCGCTCAATCGTAGCTTTCTCGCCGGCACGCATCACCCGTGCCATGTCCTCTGTCACGAGCGCCGAATCTACCCTCACGCGACCAGTGTGAGGAAATGAAACGGTCTCGTGCTCCACTAAGCGGGCGGACCGTTTTCAGCCACGGCGTTGTTTGGCGGTGCTTCGTGAACGGCTGCCGTTTGCGTGGCGATGCGGCGCGATGTCACGTTATCGCCGCGCGCTTATCTCTTTCTTCGTTTCCGCCCGAACTGATTCAGCGTGTGGTGCTTCGACGCCTCCCCAGGCATGACGAACTTCGCGAGCGATAAGCGCGAAGAGAACACGACGAAAGCGCAATGAAACGACCTCTGCAAAATGGCGGCTTGGCCAGGTGCGGCTCCGAGTCTCACTCAAGATGGCGGCGCGGAAATCCGGCACTTAGACCAACCAGAGCGCGCCGTTCCGATCACGTGCTATGGACTGACTAATAGCAACGCGTGTTGGGCCCCATGTTTGCGAGCCTTTTTCTTGCTCGCAGAGTGTGCACAGGGTGGCTAAGCGAATAAAAAATGACGCCAGAAACGCGGGCTTTCCAACGACACCAAAATGGCGGCGGCCGAGTGCGTAGTTTTCAAGCTACGGGCGGTCAAAATCGAGGCAATTTGTCCCAATTTTGAGGGGCAAGGTTCGCGGAATCGCATATTTACAGCGCAATAACGCAAGAAATATGCACTTTTGTGGATCCAAAATTTGGAGATAGTGCGGAAACATGTCGGGAAGGCAAAAATGAAGACACTGAAAATGCGATTTTTTGGCCAATTTTCGGTCTCTAAGAGCCGGGTCCCCCCTTAAACATGTTGTTGGGCACACTGAACATGCATGATTCCCAGTGAATGTGAAAGCACAAGAGAAGTCATCAGCACACCGTGTTACTATGCAGCTTACCCTGAAAAGGCAGTGCCAGTAGATGAAAAATAATGATTGATGGAGTCCTAAGTGCCAAATTCTCACCATCAGGGGTTCTTTAATAAATCCAACTACACGGGTGTATTTTGCATTTTACCCTATTGAAGTGTGGCCACTGTGGCCATGACTGGATTCCACAACCTCAAGCTTCACAAACCCTAGCCGCTAAGCTACCACAGTAGCTGTAGATGAGCCCAGACAAGTTGAAAAGGAGCTTCAAATTCTACAATAATGTCCTGGCAACTGGACTCGACATTCAACCAGTACCCACACAGGAAATGTTCCTGGCAACAACAACAACAAAAAGAGACACTATACTGTATTAGTGTTGTAGTCTGTTGTAATCACAATTATTATTCTGTTCCATGTTTGTAAATGCAAGTGGATAGTTATTTAGGGAAACAGACATAAACAAAAACAAGGGAGAGGGAACTTCATCATGCAGTGTCCTTACAGATTCCATCACGAACCCCCCTGATGGACAAAGCCAACATCTGTCAGCAGCACTGCAAAAGCAGGTTTCCCAGTTATCTTATTTGATAAAAGTAAAAGAAAGACAAACCAGCCCTTAATGTGCCATCTGTCAGTGTAATTCAGAGTATGGTATGTATATGTATTAGCCGAGTTACACTTATGGTCTTTCACAACTGTGCAAATTTCTCAAAATGTTATAATATGTTTGATAAAGTGCTAACGTGTGTTGGAAATCCTCTCCGATTTGCAGTGCTGTCTAAGCTATGAAACTCGGCATTCACTCACAATGCTAATGCAGAGTCCACTACTTTGGCTGTTCGTGGCGGCAACAAAGAATGCAAGGGCAAGCAAGACTTCATGCAAAATAAAACAAGGTCATGGTTGTAACAAGATTCCTTCCAAACCTTTAATACTTTCCTCTAATAACAACCCTCTCTCACTATAAAATGTAGAAAAACAGCAAACGTCTTTGCATACCACTGCTTCTCTGAATAACTTAGCATTTTTACATATATGTACACGATTGAAGCACTCGCACAACACCCGAGGTTTGTGCAATGCATGATTGCTGGAAGAGAAGGTGCACGAGGGCATTCACTGAATGCATTGCTTTGCTAACATCCGTGGGCCACTCTGTGTGCCGTTGATACTTGCATTTCTCACTGTAAAAAGAACTCTGGACCTTCATTGTAGCTTCTTGCAGCAAGCATTTCATTTTGTCTGAAATGCTGTTAATACGACATTAATCTGAAATAAAGGCACAAAAGTTACCATTAATGACTACATATGATGAAATGTCCAATAACAGCAAGTCATATAAAAGGGCACATGGAATTGGAGCTATTTACTAGAGCTGCCATAAGCTTGGGGCAGTGGAGTTGTGTGGATCTATGGACATGACAGGTGCAACATTAATTAAACTGTATGATTGAAAAGACATACATGGTTCCCCTTTATTAGAATCACTTTCAGTGATCACAACTATTTGTTTGAATTTTGTGAGGTTGAATAATAAGTACAATTTGGAACATACTTATGGTATTGATACAGAAATATGGTACATGCCTGATAATACCGAAAAATATGTATGAACAGAGTGGTCATACTAATTATCAATGAACACATGTACTGGCATACAGTCAGGCACCATTTTGTAGTGTTGTATGTCCATGTTAACAGTCTCCTCTATGTCACAAACTCCATTGTTCAAAACATGTTGCATATATTTCACACAGTGTGAGTATCGGTTAGGCATACACTCAATGAATAAGCCAGACAAAATCCCTACATGTGCACTTTTAATCATGTTCTTTTTTCCGGAAAAGCCTGAAAGTAATAACCAGCTTGTGTACTGGTGTTGCTTGAGTGAAAGAACTCCAAATTGCATTACCACAGACATAAAATGCTGACCAAACTTGCAGTATGTCCTGTTTTTCTTTTCTTGCTCCGTAAAAGATGCACAAAATCACCCACCTCCCAACACTTATGCTGAAAATTTCTATTAAAAAATTTCTGGATTCCACGTACCACAGTTATAAATTGTGTTTTTAAGTACTCAACATATTTCAAGGGAATGTTGAATCAAATTTACATCTTCCAAAGTCAAAGTAATGGAAGTCAACTGCAACTTACTGGTGCTTGTAAAGACATAAGGGTACCATATTACGATTGTCAGTTGAATGTAAATCGGCCCCCTCATAGCGCATGAAGAGGAAAATGTGTACATTTTCCACAATGGATATGTACTAACATAGTGGCTAGACTGTTTCACTTCCCCAGTTAGCGTGTCCCCGGTGGTGTTAGCGTCAGGACAATACTATCAATGAACTTTGATGCTCAGGCCTTGCTGACTTTCAAGTGCATTGTCCATATTTCCATGGCTGATGTGAAAACAGGTTCTTGAGTGACTATTCCACATGTTACCAATAGAGGCCAATAACATATAGTTCGGTCACGCACTAGTTCGGTCACGCACGCTGCAAGCTCTATGAAAACTTCGGCACTTGATGTCACATGTGAAATTTTGGCCACGTTGCAATGGCCACCATTAAAAAAACTCCAACCTTGCATCCCATCACACAGTTACCAGTTTTCTCCGACATATGGAATAGCAGCAATTTCAAATGCTGCTGTAGGTAATCGACATAAGTATTTTTGAGCCGGAACAATCAGGCACAATGACTGAGCGTAGCGGTAACATGCGCCTGTTGGAAAAAATGAGTGAAAGAGCCAAAAAAAGGGAAGCTTCTTGCACACTGCTATCGTGATGCTCTGAAGT
Organism: Hyalomma asiaticum; assembly: GCA_013339685.2. Lineage (NCBI taxonomy): Eukaryota > Metazoa > Arthropoda > Arachnida > Ixodida > Ixodidae > Hyalomma > Hyalomma asiaticum. The sequence goes on from CM023482.1 coordinate 98,257,867, forward strand.
GTGCGAGCCCTAAGCAAAGTTGATTCTAGTGTGACAGTAGCGTGAATGCTTGGATGCTTAATTTCCTTGGCAGTGCGCAGTCAGCAGGATGAATCCTACACTGTGTCACCTGACAAAAGCCGGAGGCTTGGATGCCAGTAACCATCAAAACACTCTGCTGCTATTTCATGGGCTTTCTTTGCAACAATACAAATATGACTACGTGAGATGTATTGTACAAGAAACAATTCAACTGGTTGTTTCTGAAGGTGTTCTACAAATCAGCAATAATTTAATAACAGGATAATTAGACATAATTATAATTAGCTAAGGCTGTTGTTGTTGTTATTACGTGGGGTTTAACGTCCCAAAACCAGCTCTGATTATGAGAGACGCTGTAGTGGAGGGCTCCGGAAATTTCGACCACCTGGGGTTCTTTGACTCTTTCGTTACCGTGTCCATAGGACATGGGTCACCGGTGACCCATACGCGCCACAAGCTATTTTTAAAATATGAGCGCTCCTATGGACTTGCAGCACCATCTGTGGTATTCTCTAGGCACCAATCTTTCATTTTCTGCGTAGTTTGTATTTTTCTTGTGCGGCGGCGATTTAAGCGGCGGTTCCAATTGTGCGGTTCACTCCGTCTGTTCACGAAGATGGCAGACGCTTTTGTTGCCGGTCCCTCGCGCGACGCCTTTCTGGCGATTCTGTTGCATCTGGAAGCGATCATTTGGCTGCTTCTAGCACCAGTGATTCAGATGATGATCCCGCATCATCGGATTTTAGTTCAGACGACGAGGACGTGCAGAATCAGCCCGGACCTACATCAGCTGTCCATCGGTATGTTTTGTTTTATGGCACAAGACGGGTTGCCATTTCTTTTTGCAACCATAGAGCGCAATATGTCCATATATACATGGTTCAATAGCCCATTTCTTTCCCTTTTTACTAATATTTACTGTGCTTCTGTGTGTGAGGAATTTGTGCAATAAAAAGAAAAAACTGTGCAACCTGGCTGAACAAGACACTTTCTACTGGGCAACAAGTAAACAAGTGTAACTCGTGCAGTTGTTGAGCTAGGTCAGTGAAGCTTTTCTGTTAGGTAGATGTCTCCTATCTAAACAATTTGTATATTTCAGAATATTTTCCAGATTTACTTCTTTTATGTAGTAAACATACAATTGCAAATGTTCTTTCAAATTTGCAAGAAATGTTACCTTTAACAATTTTTTCTGCATATTAGTTTCCAAGTTCAGTTTTTTAAACTTGCACACGTCAAAAGTACATTTACTTAGCTTTCTCTTGATGTACTGCATTACAGTATAACCATTTTATTACTTATTACAAAAAAATTCCAACAAAAACCTACGAAAAGTTGCCCATTTTCCCACGGTAACGAAAGAGTTAACGTGCACTGACATCGCACAGCACACCGGCCTCAACATTTCGCCTCCATCGAAATGCAGCCGCCGCGGCCGGGATAATTAGCTAAGGCAAAAATAAAAAATATAGCCTCAGTAAGTACAGTAGACTCCCTTTAAGACGAACTCGAGAGGACCATGACAATTTGTTCGTCTTATCAGAAGTGCCTCCAAGAACCCATTGGCCACGTGCCCAGGTGGATCCAAACATCTTACTTCAAAAAGTCAATCAAGTAGACTTGCAATTGGGAAGAAATTACAAATGAATCCATGTTTTTGCCCAACTTGAAAACTGTCTTCAAGCACTGGCAAGCAGCCATAAACAACATTTAAGCAGCCATAAATAACATTTAATCTAATGATTTTAAGTATCCTCCAGTATCTCCATGCTACTGGGAAAGGTTGTTTATTAGAGAAGTTAAGCAGGCAAAAGTTACCTCCCATATTCTTCGAGAGCACTTAAGCACTTTTTCAGTGAGCATGTCAGTCGTGTTGCCAGTCACTGCGTTAGGCATTGTGGAGCATCTTTGAGGATACTCACATACCCATTCATGTCCACAAGGACTCCTTTACTGCCCAGACTAGAAACTAGGCCTGTCTTTCTTCATGGTAGTTTTCCTGCACTTGCCCCAGGAGGTGCTGATTAGCCAAAAGGTCTAATGTGTACACTTTGTTGTGGATAAAAAGAGCATTCACATTTTTATATTGGTCCCCTTTTACTTGCCCATTTGTGAGAGCCCAGGTCCTCCCTTTTTGTTTTGTTCTGCTTTGCTTTACCACTGCTCTGTTAGTTCGAGGCTGGGAGGAGGGGGGCAACCTTATTCAAGTACCCAGAGTCTCTGTGTAAGCTCTCTTGGATTCCTTTGCCTTGTGTTCCTTTGTACTCTCTCTGTAAGTGCTGAACAGGAGGTGGGGAGACAACAAAAGGGCCCAAGAAGGCAGGGTGCCCCTATCACTTTGGGTCCCCAACAATAAAACTCTATTGCTTTATTGCTGGCACCCCAGTGCTTTGCTTACTTAGTCTTTGGTTCTTTTGTACTGTCCTTGGTGAGGAGACAACAAAAGAACACAGGTATCAGCCCTTGGCCTACAATAAACTAGGGGTGGCTGTCCACAGCACTGGGAAAGTTCTTAACAGAAGGTTACCTGTGAGGGGGTTCGTCCTAAGAGGATTGCTTTTGCATTGAGTCTATGGGAAACCAAACAAGCATACCCATTTTGTTCGTTATATCCCAGAATGCGTTATAACCGAGTTCGTTTTAAAAGGAGTTCACCGTATAAGTGAGTGCGGATACAGTATATGTTCAACTGAATTTGCTTTTGATGTACCTTTCACTTTTTAAAGCCATGATTTGTTTGTAAGATGCCCGTAGTGAACTACATAAAGTTGAGAAAGAAGAAAAACACTGAGGAAGCATGCAGAATAACCATATGGCTTTCGGTTGATCCAGAAAATATTACATTTGGTGGATCCAAACATAATATTGTAACTGTTGTAGTGTCCCTGATTCTTCTTTTGTCTGGCCATTATTGGCAGAGCACGCTATGGTTTTGACAGAAGAGTCAAGCCCTCAACTCTGAGTTTTAAGGTGCACGTAAAATAGGTCTAGGTGCAATTGTGTAAATACAGCATGTTTAAAAAAGCATTCTGGCTACCTCAGGAAGCAATGTTTTACAATTAATCTGCAGCCAGCATACCGTATTTACTCGATTCTAACGTGCCCTGGATTCTAACGCGTACCCGTTTCCCGCGGAAAAAAAAAACAAACAGGAGAAACATCGATTGTAACGCGCTCCCATTTTTTGTGACATGGAAAAGAAGGTCCTTAATAATCAACCTTCTCACGTTTATAAAAACAAATGCCGTACTCACGTAATGAATGCACTCGCATACTAAATGCACCGCCAACTTTGAACCCTCGCAGCCCCTCGAACGGCCGCGCTATGGCTTTACCGCTTCACTTGATCTGTGGTGTCTCAAACACGTTCGGCGCTCCGACTCATAACTCCTGTGTCCAGATAAAACTGCCAAACGTTGATGGGCGCAGCCGCAGTGCTGCATTCCTTCATGCTATCGCAGTTCCCTCATGCGTGCTGCCATGCGTACTGCACAGGCTGGTGCAAATAAGCGGGGCGTGGTCTCCGTGATTGCCGTGATGCAGTCTCGGACATCATGCAACGTGCACGACCGAGAGGCTCAGGTGGCTCAGGCTCACCACAGATACGAGGGAGAAATGCGATGAAGAGCCATTTTGCGTGCGGAGATAGGAAACATCTCCCATTACAGTTACCCGTGAACGCTACTGAAATCTGTGTGGCGAAGATTGCACCGGCGATGTAGCGATTTTGTTTGGCCGCAAGACAGCCAAGCCGGCGCGGCGAGTATCATCGGCCTACGCATCATGTGTGTCGTTCAGTGCGGGACCGGCGGCGACATAGAAGCTACAGAAACTATGTGCACCGCGCCGCTAGTTCGTTTTTTAGCCGGTGACCGTTCGACAGCGTCCGAACTTCATAGGAGACGGCCATTTTGATACTGGCGGCGATATGGTAACGGTGTCATTCGTTCGCACTCAATTCTAACACGCATGCGATTTTTGGACCCGTTTTATCGGAAAAAGGTGCGCGTTAGATTCGAGTAAATACGGTAATAGTTCTAGAGGTGTACTGACAGCTTGAGTACACAGTTAACAGCATAGATATGGCCAATGACTTTCAAATATTCATGCTAACAACATTGTGAACTTTAACCATTGTAAAGACACACTGTGTTACATATAGTAACTTTCTTTCCTGCAAAAATTAAGCTTTTCAATACTTATTAAGGAATGAACATCTTTGGAGGGAACCAGAATGCTTGCATTATTGATTCAAATCTGTACTTCCTGCACACTAACCAAACTGCACATTCTGCTTATGATGTCCTCTTGTCGGAGAATTCATCACCAATAGAATGTACCACGGCATGTGAACAAAGTCCTTAAAGGTACTCAAAGTGAAATAATAAATCTTTAAAACTTATAGAACATTCTCTGAGAGCTCCACTGCTGTTAACATTGACATCATGGTTGATTATTAAAGAGAAAGTGAAGGCCATAGCTTCATTTCTGAATTTCATGTCAGACCTCTGCACTGAATGTAAGCATCGCACCATGAATTTCAATGTTCTCTTAACGAAAGGGAAGGGGTCAAGGGCTCGTTGTTTATTTGTTAGAAACAATGAGCAAACAGACAGACAGACAGACTAGGCTTCATTGTCTATTTGCTAATGTTCTCTTAGTATTTTCATCACACAAGTTTATTTATTTATTTATTTGTTACATACTGAATGAAAGCCGGCAGTATGTAACTGCTGACAGGTTCAATGCTATTTCATGAAACTTGCTATATTAAGGCTCTGGCACCCTTAAAACACACTGCAATTTAAGTTTACCACTGAATGGTAACCGTGCAGGACTTAGCAGCAAGTGTATTTAAAATCTGTGATGTCACAGTGGCTCGGCGTGAAACCCTCAAGGTGATGTGCCCATCTGTATTTTCTTCTTGCATGTGTTCTCCTTCACCAAGCACCTTATGGCAAGTGTTGTGCTTTTAGTATCATGAAAGGACAACTTACCAATACAAGGAAAGTCATGTTGCTCAATTTTTGAAATTTCAGACAAAAAAGATGGCAACTTACTTGTTCAACAGAGGGACAGGCGATAATTTGTTGGTCCTCTGTCGAGTAACTTGTTTTCACAATCTGGTTCAAGTTCTCATAGGATGCTAGAACTTTCGTCTGAAAAGAACAGCATAAACAAAATGTTGACTGTTGCTGCACGATACTGCCTGGCACTCTTACTAATTTTTAAACATTCCACTGCAATGAACAGTAAAACTAAATAAGCAGTTTATTTATTGATGATGCAAGTATGGCCAGCTGAACAAATGGCTTATTTGTGATACATTCTGTAAAAACTGAAATTTAGGCAGAGTTTTTTATTTATTGCGAGTAGAGAGGGATTTAGTAAAACAGACTGCCCATAAGTTTACGGAGTGGTCTCTATCACGAATTCACTTGGCATTTGGCCACTATGGGCCAAGAAAAAAACACATGTAGTGTCAATTTTCTTATGGCTAGTCGACTGCAGAAACCCAGACCTTGCAATGTGGGAACATGCATTACTGCTGTTTTGTCGTGTACAATTGGCTGGCCTTACATTTTGGCAACTACTGCATTTGTTCATGCTGAACTTCAAGACATTGCAATGGAAATTATTTCTGAGCATTGTCTAAGAGAACAATTACTTATTGGGACTTGCTGGCGGTGCAGAAGAGAAGTCTCGCCGATTACTACGGTCTTGGAACATGGTGTAAAAGCCACATAGCTGCTATTAATGGGAGCTAGGCCATAAAAAGCTTTAATGGCTGTCAGCTGGCAGCCACACAAATTGCTGTGCTAATTGGCATGCACCTTCATGATGTTTCATGATGCACAGCACTGCACAACAAATGCTCAAATATCACCGATGATATACTGTGAGATGTCACATGTCACTAGCGGCCATTCCCAGGCAATAATTATAACATACTAGTTCAGCGTGGTTTTCTCCTCTAAAATTAATGAGCCTAATGAAAGAACCAAGTTTTCTGTGCTAAAATGCAATGAAGATTTTTTTTTTTAGACACTTTCTTCCCCTCAAAGCAAGGGGTCAATCTTATATCCCTGTTATTATGATACACTGCTACTTTCTCATACGAGCAATTGCATGTTCAAATATAGACAAACTTAGTATTAGTAGTAGAATAATTTGTTATGTATTCAGTTTTCCTCCAGAACACTCTCAAGGCAACTTGGCCAAGGAGGCACCATCTGATCAGTTTAGCAAGTATTTATATTATAGTGGAACCACTGTTAATTTGAATTTCATGGGGAGTGAAAACTTGTTTGAATGGGGTGGAGTTTCGTCCAGCTGTTTGCACGTCACTGCTATATGGGTGCAGTTGATGAGTGTGACAATGGGAATTGCAGTGCTTCATTTAAACAGGACACTATAGCATCACTTTCCCTCTATCGACTCCCACTTTTGTGGTGCTTCATGCTTGGTGCACTAGGGGGATTGTCGGAATCAACTAAGATGCAGTAGAGCTCTGATGTGGCACAATTCTTTATCAAGAATATTTTCCTGTGACAGGGTGCTCCAACGGTAATCACAACAGATGAAGGAGCCGCATTCACAGCAGAGCTTCTGCGCATTGTGCTTATGCTGAGTGGGGCAGTGCATAGGAAGATGACAGCCTATCACCTGCAAACAAATACCGTATTTGCACGTAAATAACGCGACCGCGAATATAACGCGAGGGGGGTACTTTCGGTCTCAAGGAAAAAAAAAGTATATTACGATTATAGCGCGAAGTGATGCAACTGTAAACAGCAATCAAAAGGCGGTCACCCGCAAAGCTTTATTGACCTTTGCAGCCATCGGAAAATGCCCGATTACTCTTCCTCGCTGTTCGAGTCCCTGTCAGCAAAAACTGCGTCGTCGTCCGTGCCGTCCAGACTGTTCAAGAGGCAGCACTTCAGGAATGCCCGCGACACTATTGCTGATAGCAAAGGCTCCCAGGCATTATTTATCCACTGTGCTACATCGTTCACTGATCTCGCTTCATGCGACCAGATGGCGTCAGGGGGCGATTGCTAGCCTCCAGCCACTGCTCGTATTCCTGTCGTACGAGGTCCTTGAAGGGCTTATTTATGCAGACATCCAGTGGCTGGAGCTGCGACGTCACTCCTCCTCCGGGAATGACAACAAGGTCAGTGTTGGACTTGGCGAGAGCTTCCTTGACCTCATCGGTAAAGTGGCCTTTAAAGGCGTCCAGCACAAGCATAGCTCGAGTGTTGAGGGGCACACCGGGACGTCTTCCCCACACGACACAGATCCAATCCTTCATCATGCTGCTTTCCATCCAGCCCTTGTCATTGCAACTGATCAACATTTGGGGCGGGAATGCCTCATTTTTAGAGAGCGTCTTTCTTTTAAACAAATGAAAAGGGGGCAGCTTATGCCCGTCCGCCGTGCACGCTAACATCACCGTGACCCTGGTCTTCTCGTTACCTGTTGTGCGAACACGTACCTCCTTGGTGCCGAGTTCATCAATCACGTAGCCTGCCGGAATGTCCAAAAAGATCGGAGACTCGTCTGCATTTCCAATCTGGCCTACGGGGTGCTGCCTTTCTCTTCTCATCTTCATTACATAGCGCTGGAACTCTATGAGCTTCTCCTTGTACTCGGCCGGGAGCTTCTGGCAAATCGAAGTTCTTCGGCGAAGCGAGAATCCAGCACGACACATAAACTTCTGCACCCACGAGCGACTAGCCTTAAAACTGTCATGAGGCACGCTACCCTCACGTGCAAACTCCCTTGCCTTAACGTGCACAAGTTCGGCGTTAACAGGGAGAAACTGGCCGCAACGTTGGCGGATGAATTCTGCCACATCCTCCTCGATTTTCAGGAAACGGCCCGTCTTGGGCCCACAGAACGCCTTACGAGTTGGTGCGGCTTGAAAAATGCGGTCACAGCACTTTCTCCAGCCTCAAACGGTTGACTCGGTCAGTCCGAGATGATCTGCCGCACTTGAATTTCCCCTCTCTTCGGTCAGCAAGATCGGCCGCTTTTTAAACGCGGCGGTATACTGATTACGCCTGTTCATTTTGACAGCCAATGCGGAAGCAAGCGTGAACACAGCACAACGCGCAGCAACAGAGCCTGACTGAGCGACTAGCGAAGTTGAATGGTTGTTATCCACGTTATGCCCCAGTAGCCCCCATAGCGCTAGCAGCGCTAGCGGCATGATGCGATGGATGCAGCATATCCTAGTGCCGCGTGTGTCGACTGCGACACGCACAAGCGTTTCCGGACTGGTGGTCAGCGGGGCTCCGAGACGCCCAGCAGGCGTCGGTGCCGCAGTGCCTTCCCTTGCCCGTTCACTGGAAGCGCAAGTCGGAATAAAATGTGCTACATGGCGCGACGAACCCGCCAAGTTCAAGGAACGTGCGACACGTGTTTCAAGGATGAAGATTTTTAAAGGGGGAAAAAAAAAAAAAGAGGGTTAGAAGTTCGCGCTATATTTGTTTGACGAACCCGAATATAATGCGAGGCGCCTTTCTAACTCGCAAATTATTGGAAAAAAATTCGCGTTATATTCGTGCAAATATGGTAGGATGACAAAATCACTGAACAAGACTACTGCTGACATGCCTTGTATGTACATCTATGTGCAGCACAAGAATTGGGACAGAATTTTGCTGTACGTTACATTCGTCTGCAATATGGCAAGCCAAGAAACAATGAAAATTGTGCTGTTTGGTCTGGTTCATGGTCGAGAAGCCACTACAATATTTGCATAATCAAAAGAAGAGGCGTGCAGGACACGGACACAAGGAGAGCAGTGAACAACACGAACGCCGGCGTTCGTGTTGTTCACTGCTCTCCTTGTGTCCGTGTCCTGCACGCCTCTTCTTTTGATTATGGACTGTTACCAACTCGCTCAACTTTCTGTCCTTTTGAGTACAATATTTGACGCTGTGCCGCCTTATAACTGTAGTGGTTCAGATGCAGATGCTGCCGATTTCACTGAGCAAGCCAAGGAAGCATGGCAGCCCCTGTACATCAGGGTAACCAGTCAGCAAGAACGACACCTTACATTAGAATCTCCACCACCAATTTATCATTTATACACCTAAAGAAAGAGTTTGGGCTTGGTCTCCTGTACAACACCAAAGCTTCTTGTAAAAGCTTCTACATTGATACTTCAGACCATACAGTGTTCTATGCCGCATTAGTGATGTGAGCTACGAAGTCATCGTTGATGGCTCAGCTCGCTTGAAATGTCAACATGTGCCTGAGGTAGTTCGTGTAGTGTGCATGACGCCATCTCTTACTGATTGATGTGGACGCTGATAAACTATCAACTACTAGTCCATCTCCTCTGATTTGATCAGCATCAGTGTGATGATCGCTCTGGAGGGAGGGTAATACCATGCCGCTATATGTGCCGACAAAGATGATGACTGGGTCACTCAGAATTTCGAGCAGCATAAATGGAAGACGACGATGTTTTCTGTTAGCCTGCAACGGGTATCTTCTCTATAAGTAGGACACAGTAGAACCACTGCTACCGCAATAAAGCCCCCATGCTTTGTGGATCACGATAATATATCGTAATTAACATGCTGTATGCTACTAAATCATTAATCTGATCGCAGAGCCCAGGGATGAGATAAAATAGTTCAATTTTACAGATTAACAACGGCTTGACTCTGTTATTGCATCACCATGTAGACATGTTTGCACAACAGAAGGGTGAAATTAATTCTCACTTTGATGGGCTTGAAGAGAATCTGCTCGGTGTCCTTGTTGGCAAGGTAGAGAGACATGCTGCGGCCAAGTGCATTCAGGCTGCTCTTTAAGTGACGGTAGGCACTGCTTACCACTGTGCCAACTGCTTCAGGGGCAGCAAATGGCTGGTTCCGCAGAGACACTGTTCGCGTTGGCTCCTGCTGCTTCACCTGTAGAATCAAGTTTGCCTGTGTGGCAACAGCAATGAGTGTTCTTTTAAAGTGAATTCTTGAACGGATACCTTTACTAAATGTAATCTTTAAATGCTAGAATGTTAACAACTTCTTAATGCATTTTTCATTAATTTATAGAATATAAATGTTAATTGCATGTACAATACACTTAAAGAAACATCTGCTTGTACTTGTGCTCAAAATATTTATATTAATGTGCTGTTGACAAGTAGGCACACTACCAATCTGTACATCAGTACATCTTCATATCTGTACCAACCTAGTTTGTTAACAAATAGGATGATTTTCCAAATATAATTCATGTGATATATGGTCAATGTGATTCTTACATGTATTAGAATTCAGGCATGAAATTAATTATTATGGATACAATAAAATATTGTTAATTCAATCCTCCTTCATTTGGAAAATAGGATGATGCGGGCTTTTTCTCTGGTTAAGCAGATATGTACAGTGCGGAATACGATACACAGACAGAAACAAAATGACCGGACAGGCACTAATCTCTGGTCCCAGCAAGCATATGCATTGTTTAATGGGGCCAAACACTCCTTAATTCTACTATATTTGGCCACACCTCGGTTAATTCAGATGATCCTTGGAGCATGCCGAGCCCAGAGCACCATGAATGTGCCATGCATAAGAGCCAAAAGGGAGTTATTGTCCAACCAAAACAAGGCGACGTAATACGTATCGCCCCTGCCATCGTTGTGAACCATGCAGAGGGTGCCATCTAGGACACTGTCAAATTCAGCCATTTTGAAAATTCTGCAATGTCAGCATTTTCAGCCAGTCAGGGAGCTCATAGCAGCCCTCTGGGCCAATTAGAGCTGCCAAGGTGGCGAATCTGACAAGATGGCAGAACTTAACAGTGTCCAGGCTAGCACCCCGGGACCGACCATTCTGTTAATTTAGACATTTCTTTCAGTCCCTCTGTGAAATATGGATTAACAAGGTTCTATACTACAACCAAACTCAGTGTTAACAAAAAAAAATAATAAAGAAAGAAAGAAAAGAAAAAGCAGAGACTATGAAAGAACACAGAAGGAATGTGTGAATTTAAACGTTTCACAGAAAAACTATTGATGCCTAAGTGAATACTACTACATACACTTTGGCTTTCAAGGGGCACTGCAACATTTTTAACATAGCCAAAAAAACAATGCAGATGAAAGCAATGCAAAAGTCAGGCAGCTTAGTGCCTCATGTGATATTGTAACGAGAAAGACCCAGAGGACGGCTATTTACAATGTATTTACAGGGAGGGTTGCAATATTATTTGCTGAAAGAAGACTGGGTGCTTGCAGCTGTGTTAGAAAGAGAATTGCCAATTCCCTGGTGCATGAAGTGCAGTAACATTTGGCTCGCATGTTCACCGGAGTCTCCACGACTAATCGGTGTCATTTTCTGGCTACGTTCAGGAAGTGTTGAAGGGCCCCTTTAACTCCAGAGCTTCACAAGGATAACGCCACCAAAAACAAACTCACCTGTATATTTACACAGTTAACAAAGGAGCTAAATCTTGACACTTGCATACCTTGTCTAAGAAATCCTGAAGTGGTCCAACAAGTGTCCGAGCAGAATTTGCTATAAACTCCTCACACAGTGCTTTCAACTGGTTGTCGACTGCTTTCTTTGAATCTATCAGGTTCTCTTTCATGGACAGTGACCCCTAGAAAGAACAGAGGAAGACATACTATTTCAGGTAAACCAACAGGTTACATACAAATCAAATTATACAGGAAGAGAACGTAGAGCATAGAGCCATATGGAGACCTTTCCTCAGAAAAAAGGTATGACACAATGCAATTAAAATTGGCTGTTAATTACTCAAATGAAAGTAAACCCAATGTAACCTGCAGGCACAAGTATTGACTTCAAAAAAAGGCCATTTGTCTTTATTACAACTATGAATGTTTAATAGCAACATAACATTCCAAAACCACAATATGATTATGAGAGATGCTGCAGTAGAGGTTGTGGGGACCACGCCGCTGCGCGCCCCGCACGACGCCATGTTTTACCCTGGCATGTCCTTTCATCCCCCTCTCACAGCTGGATGGGGTGGCGGCCCATCACTGCGAGGGGCTGCCCGCTTCGCCCACGTGGTCTTAACTAGTCTGCCATTGGGCAGCGAGTAATTTCTGACGTTTGCACATTCGGGCTTGGGAGAACTCACTGGGACTCAAGGCGGTGAGTACGTGCTTTTGCGACCCTCCGGACGACGAGGCCTCGTCGTCCGGACCACGCGTCATCCCGGGCCCCTGCGACCCGCGGCAGTGGCCTGTGATCGTCGCCCATCTCTGTACGTTCTTTTCCTTCCATTTTCCTTTTCTTGGGGCGCGTGGTTGCAGGTGCGCTGGTCGAGGTTAGGTAGCTCGCCCCCCTTGCATGGTCTTTGTGTGTTATTGTGTGTTCGCATGTTGTTCCTTATTAATTGTCCTTTATTTGCATTCTTGTGTGTGTGCGTGTTGTTAATCGTTGTACTTTCTTTGTATTTAATTTGACTGATCCGGCTTTGCTTTGTTTGTTTCATTTAACGTGTTCATTAAATTACCATGCATGGAGAGTGACGTCTAATGTTCTCATCTTTCACCACGTGTGATGGTTCGTGCTGTCCTGCCCCGAGACAGGCCGCAGGCTGAAGCGCGCGGCAGTGCGACGATGCATGGCCGAGATGAGTGGACGCGCGAACGCGGCGGCCTTACTCTATGCTCGTCGAGTGCTCGAACACATGGCACGGGGTTGCTAGCAGCGATGCCGCTGCTAGTAGTAGTAGAAAGCCCCATGAGGTCTGAAAATTTCGATCACCCAGTGTTCTTTAACGTGCGCCGACATAACACGGTAAATGGGCCTCAACATTTTGCCTCCATTAAAATGGAGCTGCCACGGCTGGGATCTGCGACACCTTTAGATCAGCCACTGAGTGCCATAGCCGCTAGACCCGTGGCAAAGCAAACGTGTAAATGTACGTACTAACTATATTTACATGGTTGTAAGCTGACTCAATTGTAGGTCCACCCTCCCAAAAAATTGCAAGTCGAAAGAAAAAGAAAAAGGTGGTATGGTTTCGGTTTCGACCGTAAGTTAACCGCATAACTTTGGATTTCAAATTTCAACAAAATGTGTCGGCTCACATTCATGTAAATAAGGTAGCTGCAGTTGAAGTGGCAGTGAATACAGTCAGTGAATACAGTCAAAACTGCTAATAAATGCTTCCCAGCAAGTGAATGCACAGAGGCATCTGTTAAACTAGTGACTAATGCAAGCATACATTAACTGCTATCTCATGTTGGAGTTCACATTAGAAGAGAAGCTCAGGGGAATATCTAGGCTTGAATCGACGAACAGATAGCTAATAACAATGGAGGACAGGAAATGCTGCTGGAGCCAATCTTTCGACAAGTGGACTTGCCTTTGCAGGATGCCAGGATGGTTTCTTCATCGTTTTTAGCTATCTGTGCATTGGTTGTAGTTCATCTAACACAGAGCAATAAGCACTGGTAGCAAACAAGCTATCTTTAGCAGAATCCACTAGAGCTGTTATAAACAGTAATTCAAGATACAAGACCTGTCAATTTCTTTTTGTTTCCAACTTTGCCATGAAAAAAAAAGAAAAAGAACGCAATGGTGAATGTGTGTGACAAAATGTTCTCACCTCAAGGACAAACTCTAACAAGGCATTGTTTGTTCCCAGTGAAAACAGCCTCGACTTTTTGTTGTACAGGCTAAGTGCTGCATCTGAAATGAAACAGCATAGACAAGAGTGGATATTGATAAGAGTTGAAAAAACTGAAGAAAAAAAAAACGAGAGGGGATAATTAAGCTTCGTCCTTAAGAGTGGAACAGGACAGAGTTATTGTGCCCCATTCACATCACCTTCTCATTCACTTGCCATGCTCTTTCATGATGCACATTACTTTTAGTTCACACGGCCTCCTTCGTGGTCAGGCACAATTTGACATAGGGCAAAGTGCTGACATCAAAGCACCCATCAGTACTTGCTGATGAGGAAAGCTCCACAGTGCACCTGGCACTAGACGAAGGCAGTGAATCCATCACACGAGTGTGAAGAGCGAGCATGCACTGCCGCACGTTTTGCCCTAGTACTGACATCAAAGCGCCTTCTGTTGGCATTCATGAGCAGCGAAAGGTTTCAACACACATACAAATGTCATGCAACAGGTGCTGCATTGGTGCCTTCTCTGTAAAGTCCTGGAATTGTTTGAGTTTCGTAGTAACATAACTAGGTTTCCTTGTAAAAGAATTAACAGTCCCCACTTGGCAGAATTACAGTCTAAGCTATCGTGTATATGTGTTAGGGAAATCGCAGTTCACGATTTCTTTTGGTGGAAAATTGAAATTGCTTTCAAAGTACATGTGCCATGGTGGAAGGCTTGAATCGATGAAAAGATAGCAAAATACGATTTAGAACAGGGAATGTCGCAGCAGCCAATGTTTCGACAAGTGGACTTGTCTTTGTCAGGGTGGCGACTGCCTTCTCCAGCGGTCGTTTATGTACGCCTTTGCACACTCTCCCCCGTCCTCAGAAAGAGAGGAGAAGAGCAGTATGTGCGAACAATTAAAAAAAAAAAATGTAACCTGTTGGTGGAGGGCTTCTGTGGCATGTGCTGGATTGCTAGGGCAGTAGTAGTAGCTCGAGATGATTATATCCGCTGGATGCCTATGCTGACATTGGAGTTTCCATAGTACGAACTCTTTAAAGCTATCGTGTTAAAAGCTAAAGCAATGTTCGTCATCAGGTTCAAACTTTTTTGGAGCATGGCATTGAAGAGAAAGTCCTAAATAATTTCACAGCTTGGACATGCGGACTAGTGTAGATAAGTGATAAAGAGAGATAAGAGTAATGCGGAAAGCAAGGAGGTTAACTAGAATGGTACTTCCAGTTCGCCACCCTCTGTTGGGGTAAGGGTAAGGGGAAATAGAAAGGGATAAAAATGTAATTTTCGAACAGTACTAACTTGTGTGAACTGTATGTGAACAGCATACAGCAAAGTTAGCAAGGGTTCTAACTTTTACAGCGTAGGCTGTTGTGGGCTTGTTTTACAATGGCCAATTTTTATGGCAATGGCATCCGCCGCCACTGCTTATGTCTCAGCCCTCTCACCAGCGCAAAGCTTATGCAGCTGAGAGGGCTGAGCATGAGCCTGCATGTGTTTCCACACCTCTCAGTGCGGCTGTGGGGGTTCTTGTTGGCTGTTTTGGGGTACTACGACGCATGCCATGCTCCAGCGTATACTCAATAGCCTTTCACAGCAGACATGTAACTTGTACAATGTGCTCATGGCAGGATAGCAGAAAGCAAGGTACCACTGCACTGTTTTGCATGGTAGCCAGCCCTCAAAGGAATAAGCTGCATTCAGCACCTTGAACTTATTGCGCAACTTATAATGCGGAAAAAAAAAACAATAATCAAATTCCGGTGACTGAATTCACAGGCGTGATCACTATGAGTGCACACATGGTAACCTGTAAACCGTAAACCCAATGAAGCGCACCTCTAATCCTCGTGAAGTCCAGGGATGTTTCCTTGATGGCGAAGTCTATTTGGAAAGGTGCAATTTGTTCTCGAAGGATGAGCAAGTGCTTAATTTGGAACAGTTCTCCGTCTATGGTGGCCTGCAAAATTAAGCCAACAACACGACAGAGAAATATGATCACCACAGGAAAATCTTTTGCAGCGTTTAAAAACACACGCTATGAACTATAGCAAATTCTTAAGAAGGACAAATTCTTGGAAATGGTGAACAGTGTGAGAATGTTTGGTTGGCTTTTAATAGACCTAATGTTAAATAATTCTGCTTCATATGTCAAACAAAGCTTGCTGCTTAGTAGTTAAGACAAACTTTCTTTGTAGTGACCGTCAATAATGAACGTTTTTTTTTTATTTTTAGAGTTCTCGCAGCCAGATGAGAGCTGGCTAGTTTTGGTCCTGATAGGAAATGATGTAGTGGTCACATGCACCAGAAGCACAAGAAGTTCCAGAGAGCTACTGGATTAGTAAAGTTCTGGCCAAGTTCTCCTCACTCATCAAAAGTGAAGACATATTAATTTACGACAGCATGCTGATTTGATCAGCAACAGCAATACACAATCATTGATTGGTTAAAACTACACAAACATGCTTGAAGCCATCATTTTCTATAATGTAGAGGCAATTTTAAGTGGTTCTTTTTTTCTTTAGCTGCCCATTGAAAGCTTGTTCATTCACTGTTTAAAAGTAACAGATACTGTATTTATTCGAATCTAACGTGCACCTTTTTTCAGACGAAACGGGTCCAAAATCATATGCGTGTTAGAATCGAGTGCAAATGAATGACACCGTTACCACACTGCTGTTGGCATCAAAATGGTTGCCTCCTAAGCGCTTTGGGCGCTGTTGAACAGTCGCCACCGAAAAAACGAACTAGCGGCGTGGCGGTCCCGGTCTTTGGCGTGCATAGTTTCTGTAGTTTCTATGTTGCCGCTGGTCCCCCACATAACGACGGCACGATGCACATGATGCATAGACCGATGATACTCACTGCACCGGCTTGGCCGTCTGGCATGACAGCACGCATGACAGCACGCATGACAGCACGCGGCAGCGGGTATGAGCGAACAGCGATAGCATGGAGGAATGCAGCACTGCGATTATATGATGTTATTGCCGTTTGCATGCGGCTACACCTGGTAAAGTGTGGCATTTTTATTGGGACGCAGGAGTTATGAATCGGCGTGCCAAACCTCTTCGAGACATCGTGTATCAAGTGAAGTGGGAAGCTAAAATAGTAGTGAAGTAGTGAAGTGGTTAGAGAGAGCTTACTGCACTCTATCTTACAACTCAGTGACAAAAAAAAGAAGGCGTTCACTCTGAAAGCAGAACAAAGAAATTCTTCACATATGTATGTGCATCCCAGCACCTGACAGATTAAAGACAGCAGGACAGCATAAACAAGTTCTCACACCATTTGGAAGTACTGGGTGCCTGTTTTCACTCTCTTTTCTTAGTCATAATTTACCCCCATCACCCCCTGCATCTCTCGACACACCAATCGCTCAGCCACATTGGGGCTATTAGCTGACCTCCAATGTGAAGCCCATGAAATGTAACAAGAGGAATAAAAATAGTTAATTACTGGTAAAACACACATGCAACATATTAGAAGTGTGCTAATGGTGACGTTTGAGACTGAATCTAATATAAATCAAATAGATAGTGGCAGACTGAACTGAAGCAAATATCGAATACTTTTTTTTTTTTTTAATAACTCTCAAATACTGATGAGCAATTCTTAGGATTAACACGAATCGACATTCATACGCTAATGTTCCAAACTTAAGTATTAAAATCACAAGTACAGCATGTGGAGGAAGTAAGCAGACTCTTCATACCCACACAACTGCTTAGAAATTGTGGGTAACCATTGTATATACTTGATGGTAAAGTGATGCTCCTTGGGTTATGCCAGCTGGATGAAACTTACCATACCTTTATACCAATTTTGTATTTATATTGGTACAACTCATATTTAGAAATATTAGAAAAATGTTTGAGCTCACATATAATGACCATTCTATTTGAATATTGAATTAACTAGGGCAATATTCAATTCGAAATTTTGAAAGTTTGTGAACCCCTAGTGTTTCAAGAAAGTGTGCAGAAGGCAACATTTCATTACAAAAGCAGCAAAATAACTATGTTTCAAAGTAGGAGCCTGGGTCTCTGGCCCTGGTAGCATTGCCGGCTATATGAAGCTACTAAGTGCATTACTAAACGGCAGGCTTCAGAAAATAAAAATGACTTACCGTATTCACTCGATTCTAAGCACACCCTTTTTTTCACGATCGCGATTCTAAAAGTGAGGGGGGGTGCTTAGATTCAATAAATCGAAAAAATGACCGCACGGCCCAACGCTTTTTCGTGGCAATATTTCAACGAGATGGGTGCGAGAAATCACATTTTATTTCGAAAATAGTAAAAATAAAAATAAGTGCAGGCAGTGAACCCACCACTTGTGTCTGTGGTCAGTCACTCTCAGTGCCGCTGGAGTCCATTGCACCACTCGAGTCCGTCGCACCATTTGAGCTGCCGCTCTCAGTGTCCCACAACATATTGTCTTTGGTGCCATCTAAGTTGTTACGGATGGAACACTTCTTAAACGACTTGACGACAACGTAAACTTTGACCCGCTTCCGCGCATCCGAAATCCATGTAGCTATCGCTGACGGGGACGCTTTCTGCAGCTTTCCTGTTGGCGTTTTTCTCCAGTCGGGGTTCCGGACCCACTCTTCGTACTCCTGTCGAAGGTGGGCCTTAAATGGCTTGTTGGCTGAGATGTCCAGGGGTTGTAGCACTGGTGTCATGCCCCCTGGAATAACGACGAAGTCACAGTTGATCCTTTGCAGCTTGGTCTTAACCTCTGGGGTAAGGTGGCCTTGAAAGGCATCTAAAAGAAGCATAGATTGCGTGCCTGATGGTCCGCAAAGCGTCTCATCGGCGTTGCCGATCTGGCCGAGATCGTAGCAGTTTTGTCTGCGGAGATCCATAACGTATTGCTGAAAAGCAATGAGTTTACCTTCAAAGTCACCTGGCAGCTTTTGGCATATGGTTGTCCGGCACCTCAAAGAAAATCCATTTCTCCTCATCATGCGCTCCACCCAGCCGCGGCTAGCACGAAACACCGTGCGGGGAATCTCCATTCTTTTCGCGATCTCCATCGCTTTTGTCTGGATCACATCGGCAGTCACAGCGAAGCCCCTGTTTCTTTCGCTGTGAACGAACTCGCAGACCTCCTCTTCAAGTTGCGGATGTCAGCCCTTACACGGTCCCGTGAACTTTTTACGTGTCGCGGCGCCCTTAAAAATCTGGTCCCGCTGCTTCCTCCACCTGATGATGCAGGCTCGATCCATGCCGAATTCTGCTGCAGCACTGTGGTTGCCATTGTCTTCAGCAAACGTGATGGCAGCTCGCTTGAACTTCAAGTTGCAGGAAGCCCTCTTCGCACTCATACTGACCGCCATTAGGACTATCCTGTCCGGACTTGCCGAGCACTGCCGACTTCTGTGCCGCCATCTCTTGTCTGAACGTAGCAACACAAGACATGGCTTCCGAGATTGGCGGTGAGAAAGCGCGCATGGCGGCATTATTGACTGCGCCATGCCCGCAGAAAAAAAATAAAATAAAAAGAGGGGTGCTTAGATGCGGAAGCAAAGTTTTTTCCCAATATTTTCTATCGAAAACAGGGGGGGTGCTTAGAATCAGGGGGTGCTTACAATCACGAAAATACAATAAGTTTCTTGAACAACGAGGTTGAGTGTTGGGCTAGCTGGTGCAACATTATTCGAAGTTTCACAGCCCAAAAGGCCACAGTGCTCTGTGTGTCGTTATATGTTCGTCCGCGTGCCTTTTGTGCTTTGAAGCTTCGGATAATTTTTCAGCAACTTCATCCTGCGAAATACAGTATGCTGCCACAGACCTTGTTCTTGGAGATTTCTTTCCCAGCAGTGGACAAGGAATGGATACAAGCGGCAAGCACCTCCTGACTGAGTCCTTGGAAAATGGTTTTCTGGAAAACAGGAAATCACGGTGAAGGAAACAAAAAGGAAGATTGAAATAAATGAATGCGAGTGAAGGAATATACAGCCAATGAAGGCTGCACAAGTTGAAAACTACGCAGACATTACAGCCATCATGTTACACGGCAACAAGCAACACTTAAACCTTTGGATGGAAGTGCATTCACTCTTAGGTACCAATGCGTCGAGTACTAGTCATGGTAAATTTACATTCTTGCCTAGAGTGACAACTAAAGAACACTACACACTCTCTTTTTCTTGGCCCACTCTAGCATGCACTCGCATACCTAGTATTTTCTGTAGACTACAACATTTCGCATTGCAGGTTATGCAAATATTTTGGTAGTGCAGTTAAACCTCGATATAATGAAGTTGATAAAATTGACACTTTACTTTGCTATGTGGAAATTTCGCCATTTGTGACATGTATCGTGGCTGAAGGATTCCTATTTACAAGGAACTGCCATGAGAACATTCTAATAACAGCAGTGGGGGAAAAAAACCCGTGTTAGTTTCATTAACATCTACAAACTCAGAAAATTCTCGGCTGTGTCAAAACACACCCCAAAATTTTCTGCGTGAGGCATAACCGCCCTCTCCACCTAATTTTAACTTTCTTTCTACTTACACTTAAACGTGGATATAACGAAATGGACAAATGACCGAAGATTTTCGTTATAAAGAAGTTTTTGTTATACCCAGTTCCAGTATCAAAATTTGAAAAAACAACAACAAAAAAGCATGCAAATGAAGCAAAGGGGCAACTGGAGGTATACTTAGCCCACATTTATTTCATGGCAAAGACACGGAAGGCGCAGCTCAAATCGTCCTGCAAAGATTCGTCACTATCGCCGTGATAACGGACACTTTCCACCAGCGCCTCATCCGACATCTTTTCGATAGGAATGGCTTAGTTGCCCGTAAAAGAATATAAAAAAAAAAAGGAACCTGTGAAACTGCACATAGTCCATGACTGCCCTCTTCGTGCACAATGAAAGCCAAGCTCCTGTGTGATGGGCAGGCTGCGTCTCCCTTGAGGCAGTCACCCTTGCAGTGATACACCCAAGCGACTGAAAGCGTGGATATGGGAGTCCAATCGAATGTGTGTGTACCGCGTAAAAAAAAAAAAAGCCTACGCGAACGGCATGATGGCTAAATAAAAAAAGGACATTTGTGCAGACCACTGGGAAAGTGATATGAGGTTTGGAGGAAGGATGAAATGACACAGCCACAGTGGCACAGATCGCGTTGCCAATTCGAGTGACACGGGCGCATTGAGAAGGAAGTGCACGCAGGCAAGCGTCCTCCCATCTTGTGTTTCGCTGGCAGCACTCTGCCGAACCGAGGTTGCTGCGACGGCTGCATGCGCGTCATTCGCAATGATATCACTTCGTGCTTCGTCGTCGGTGACGTAGCCGCGGGAGCGGATCCGGCCACTGCTCGCGCTAAAATTCAACATTTGTGGTGAAATTACTAGGTTGATGGTAGGGAGAATTCGTTATACCAAGGATGTCTCTCACTGCCACTTCGTTATACAGAGGTTACAAATACATGTTCTTCTATGGAGTTACGGCGGGGAATTGAAAAACTTCGTAATATTGAGGAATTCGCTATATTGAGGTTCGTTATAGCCAGGTTTAACTGTATCATATTTAGACAGTGCCCCATAAAGCACCCTCTGAAAAATATTTCTGGCTGCGTCTGTACACCCATACTAGAATTTATATGGGTGTTCCATGATAAACCAAGTTACAGGACTTCTTTTCAGTCAATACATAATGGCAACTGCGGTACAGGATACTGCAGTCAGACCTGTGAACATAACCTGTGTGCAGTGTCACAAGAAACAAGTAATGTGGTTGCTGTAAAAAAAAGCTGCCATGACACACTGCTCCAACAAAGGTTACACCACCAGTACATACTAGCCTCCAAAGTTGTGAGTGGCAGCACTAGCCTGCTCATAATCCCAGAGGCCACGCTTCGTAGCAGCATTCATGAAATGTAGCAGGTTGGAGCTATTGTAACAGCTTTCCCATCACTACACTGTGGTAAGAAGTGATAAGCAAGGCTATGGCATCCATTCTGCCACTGTGGCCTGTTATCAAAACTGTAGGTATCCAGTGAATGTGATAACATTCACTGGACCACTAGCTATCAAGGAGCAAAGCTGACAGCTAGCAATTACAGAAAGGAGTGATGCATCTTTCTTGCAAATCGGGATAGCTAGCTAGAAAGAAGGGTCATCATGAACATCTGTTTCCTGAATAATTCCGATATCTTTCAAGCAAGTGACAGCACACTGTGTTTAGCACTACCGCTTCTACAGCTGCACATGCTCGTCACATGACACTCAGTGATAACAAAAACACCAAATCATGTGCCAATGTGAGGCACACATGCAACGTAAAACAGGGAATTACGTCAGCTTCAGAGTGCGCAAGTTGTGCAACACGATGCGCTAGGCTGTTCTCATGCATGCCCTCTGATGGCCCCACTCTGGTGGAGTGGGGGTGAGTGTTTAGGTTCCCCCTTAACCCATAATTAACTGCAGGCAGAAGGGGCACTGCTCCGTATCATCAGCTGCTGTTTTGCACGGTGAACAATTTGAAAAGTGTGTTTACAAAAGCTGCGGGAAACTCGTTCACATGACCTATCAGCACCAGCAGATAATATCAGTTTATCAGCTCAGTCCTCCTCTGTGCAAGCACTGCAACCACACCACAGTGGGACGCACTTATGACAATATTGAAGCGACATGAAAATTATATTTTTATAACTGATAATTGTTATAACAGGGTTGCATGAAAGAAAGCTCAATAAGGGAACCCTGGAGCTGTTGTGTGTGTGTTCCTGCTCTCCCCATACCCCACTCCAACACTCTATAAGCTTCACAGCGCGATAATGAGCACAGCAATGGCCGAACACCCTGAACCAAGCTAAGCTGCATTTAGAACTATGTGTTGCCATCAACATGACTCAAACGAGGGGAGAAGCATATATTTGGACTTAGATATTAATGTGAAAATGCTTTGTAGGTTTTTCAATCCCTTATCTCAGTGAGACCTATGCTTTTCTCATAGGGAGCCTTGTCTATACATTCTGTGTCATTTAACTTATAGTGCATCCACTTAATGGCCCCCTCCACATAATATATTGAGTCTGAATATTGAAGAGAGACCGAGCTATATAGAAGAAATGTAAGTAGTGCACTCACGTCAACACAGCGGTAAAGCTTCGAAAGGCACACCAGCGTCCTTCGAACAGTTGGGTACCACATTCCATGCAAATCAGCAGGAGAATCTATGGAAATACCCGTGGGGACATTATAACACTCTGCGTATTTTGACAATGTAACAGCTACTTTTTCACACCTGCACGCTCAAGCATCACTTGTTTAAAGGCAAACGTCATTTCCCAAACAGTCTGAAAAGGTTTATACAGCGATGGAACTTTCAATGCATGATAACTGCATATTATCAGCTCAGGAAAGGTAGAATTTTAATATAACAAGAGCCTTGTTACAAAACTGTGGTGCATTTCATGTGCTAACCGTTGTACAATGGGTAATCGCAATGGTGTTGAAGGTAAGTTTGACTCCATGAAGGTAAAAGGGCATATGTGATAGCTACAAGTTTATGTCACAATATCTATCCTAAATGTATTCACCATAAAAGCAATGAAAGGATTATTCTAAAGACTTTTCTAAGAAAAAAGTCACACTGAAAAGGCATTGAGTGGTCAGCAAGCATATACCGACATTACAAAGGGAAATGGCATGACTTTCCCAAGTTCAGTTTTAACAATAACATAGCTCTGAAGTGCCACAGAGAAAGAAAGCACCATAGAATCACAGATGCAGCACAATGGACTTCATCAAGTAATTTCATCTATGTCTGAATCTGAACATAGTTGTAGCTAGTATGCTGTTATAGTGATTAACGGATGCAAAGACGTTTATGCATCAGATGCAACTATGCTGTGACAAGGTTAGAATCCTGTTTCCCTTCCTCTTACACGTCACATAACCCCTGACAAGTTTTATACGTAGTATTGCTAAACAACCAGGGTGTCTTAACAGCATCTGGAGCTAAATCTTTACTGCCAGCTTTTAATGCATTACTTAACCAGTGTTCTGTTTTCTGTCATTCCTTGCACTCCCCCCCCTAAGCCTTCTTTCAAGCACATCCATTATATTCCAGGTTTAGTACTTTGAGCTTGTACAAGTGCTGCAATGGGCAGGAGTGTCAAATATTTTAAGAAATGGTCACAAAGCATTGCTTCCCATTGCTCAGGTACTGTGCAATGTTGAGAGTAGTCTGAACTCACATCCTTTGTGCCTCACTGATGGCGTAGCGTCCGAGTTCTGTGCTGCAATGGTTGTGTGCGTTGTAGTGCTGCCACCACTCGTTTCGGTGACATGTTGAGATGATGACACTTGGAGCACTGCTACCTCGTTGGGCTTTTCGGCAGAGTGAGTGCTGTTTTGCAGATGGGGAAGGCTTCCGGAAGCTGAAGAACCAATGGACACCAGGGATCCCCGTGAACTCGACCGGCTCAGAGAGTTCTGTGCAAGACTTTCAGCGATGCTCTGTATATAAAAAAAAAGAATGATAATATCTTAAGATCACCGCTCCTCTCCACATGAAGTACATATGGCACAAGCAAAGTGTAAGGGCTCACCAGAATAATGAGGCTGAGGTGACATATACACATGCAATGAAAACATGTGCTGGTGCTTTTTTACAGGCAACAAAGTTTCATTTGTGGCCCAGTACTAGGTGACACACCTCATATACACTGAAAGTACAAACAGCCACCCTATGCTGTCAGCAGGTGCTGCATGACAAAGCTGCATTGCAATAGAAAGTTTACGTATGTGTGGTAAGTCCTGTGCCTGAATGCCAGGACAGCTATTGTTTGCTAGGTTGTTACCAAAGTGAGGCCCAATCTGTGCTCACGGCGACATCACCTATGAACAAATGTAAGAGAGGCATGTGGCGCTACCTATGATGACTGGCATTCAACTGTGCGGCAAGCTGTACTACAAGGCAGATTTTCATTGCCTCACCCTTGTTTCATTACTTTTTAACAAGTGCTGCATATGGCTGTCTTTCTCCGTCTGTTACACAATAGCACTGAACCTGATAAGCAGGGTACACAGCAGTGCGGTAATCTCTAGAACGTAGGGTAAGAAACTATACCATGACATCAGTGCAGTGCACTTATAGTGACTTTGAGGTCTCATTAAGCCGTCCAACATTGCTGCTGCAATACGTACCACCACTAAAAGCTATCTATGACCAGGGCACCGTGATGCTAGGTTCTTAACAACTCTGCTGGAGTTGCAATTCTTAAGGATAAGCCCCAGCAGTAGCAGCTCTTCTGGCAATGCTATGGGAGCACTAGGTGGCCAACAAAATGCCACTAAAAATATCAGTGAGACTCTGAAAGAAAAATGCCACTATAGTAGGATACAACTTAGAAAAACAGCAGTCGGCAACAAGGGCCCATGGACCGCGCACATCGGTGTTACTCCGCCAGCCAATCACAGGGGCAAACGAAAAAGTCGTCATACGACCTTTTCAAGATGGCGCCGTGTTTACCTATGCCTTTGGTACCTGCGAAGCATCTGCTGTTCTTGAGTCTGTTCATCGGTGTAAGCTATGAGGCGCTTGAGAAGCATGGACCAAAATGTGTGGAGTCCCAGAGTTTCCCTATGCAGAAGGTCGTGGAACAGTTCATTTTGCTTATGAGTCCGTTTTACGAGCGAAACTTCACTGAACCGAGTTGAAAAACTCGGGTGGCGGCACTTGTGCGCTAGGTTTTTGCATTGCAAGCGCTTGATTTCAGCTCAATAAGGAATTATCCTTTCCGTGTTCTACTTTAATAAACGAATGAACACAGAAAAATTTGTGTACCTCTTCATTATGGTTGCCACCCTCACTTTATTTTCCTAGCATGGAAAGTTCAAAGAAGGAACCATCTGAAGCTTCGCGGAGGTAGAGTGGCTGGTGGTTGTTGTAAGGGCGTGGGAGGGGCTTCACTGCAGACTTAGTTGTATCCGACTATAGCATGTCTGAACAGACAATATTATGAACTTTCACATGCCTCCATCATTTCCAGCTTTTCGGGATATGCCAAATCGCCAGGTGCAGGGTTGTAGCCGAGGATATCCGTGCGTATGTAGACCAAAGTCCGATAGACCAGCCGCTCCTGTACATCTTCAAGCATTTGCTGGGCAACCTTGCAGAATGCTCGCAGCTCATTTGCTGGGATAATCAGAAAGAGAACAGAGGTATGTGTGAAAAATGACAACCAGGCATAGAACACAAAGGAATTGTATAGTCATGGCATATTGTCCCTGAACAAAAATGTTCACATTCAACCAGATCTTTTTCACAATTGAATTTCACAATTTTGTTCAAGCTACTATGCAATGTGGAGAGTTCAGAATATTCAATGACTATGAACAGCAACAACCCCTTTTCATAACTGCAACACTATCAACAGCTTTCCTATGAGGCAAAGAAAAAAAAAAAAAAAAGCCATTTCAATATTTTTGCAAAACGTGCATCATTATGGGAACGGTGCGATTGTCTGCAGAAACAGAAAATGTAAGTGTGGCTTGTGGGAAGTAGCTATGTACATGAGGCAAGCCTCAATATGTGCACGGAACATCTCATTTCTATTTTAAGGAAGGGCCACTGGTGCCTTTAGTTGGACAAGAGTGTGATGCAAAAAAGCGCATTTGTGTGAGAGAGAGAGAGAGAGAGAGAGAGAGAGAGAGAGAGAGAGAGAGAGAGAAATAAGGAAGGGAAGGCAGGGATGTTAACCAGTCAGGAGTTTGGTTTGCTACTCTACACTGGGGGATGGGAAAAGGGGAATAAAAGTAAAGAGAAGGAGAGAGGGGGAATGCCTACAGGGCAGTCCTATATAATATCATAGGCGCTCGGTAAGGCGAGATGTTTTCAGAAAGCTCAAAAGCACTTTCACTGCCTTCTGAGCCATTGGTCGGTGAGGACGGTATTCCAGTGCATTTGTGAACTATTAAAAATGCCTGTTGTGTGAAATTTTCTGAGCGTACTTACGATTCGCAGCAACATGTTGTTCCATCATTTCAACCTGGAAACAAAAGTCATGGTAATAAGGTTTCTACCTAGGCAATCTAACAAAGAAATGGTTATCCTACAAATGGGAGAATGAATGAACTAGTAATAAGTAAACAAATGAAAACATAGTACCTTCAATATACTGCAGAGTTCTGCCAGTGTTTCCAGGTGGTTGGTGTGGATGATGATGGGACGGAAAACATCATACAATCTCCCACAGAGGTGACTCAGAAAGTCACTGCAGGAAAGAAGAAACAATTGCGTACTTATGTTCTACTGATGCTTTCACAATTAGAACAATGAGTAATATGCCTCAGAACTGTGCACCAATTATATATTACAGCTCAGCTTGCTTAAAATGATCTACTCCACACTGCCCTCAAGTCCCGAGGTCCCACCACAGAATAAGTTTGCCACAACTCTACTTGCTATAAGAGTAATCGACTCTACTAGTTGCAGCATTGCAGGTGCCATTAGTCCTCGAAAAAAATAAAAGAAAAACACGATATTTAAAGAACTCACCAAAGATGGCTACACAAGAGCATTTATTCAGAAAGTGATTCGCACCCAAAAATAAAACAATATGTGCCAAGAAATAACCATCACAACCCCCAGTCAACCCCACCATATAAGTATGTCACTCTCCCTTATGCCCAAAGTGCCTCAAAAACCATCGCTTGTACATTGAAGGAAAGAATACATTGGTGCATTCCCTGTCTTTTCCGAAAAGCTCAACATTGGAAGAGAGAGCCAAAGGCATTCTTTATAAATTACCTGCGCTGACTGCGAGTAGCCTCCTTTCCTTCCCATATACTGCCCTGTAAATTCACCACCTCCCTCCCTCTTCTTTATTTGTGCACATCACACTGCTGCAAGGAAACCAGCCTCAATCTTTGTCACCAATGAAGAAGGAGCTGAGAACGCTCCAAAACATTGGGTCTTCAATGTTAAACAATATTGTCGCGAGATATTAACCAGTTCACTTTCCTCATAATGACTGCAGTGACATTACAGCTGCAAAGCCATCACAGTGGATAAATTACACCTAATGACTTACTCCAAAAGTGAGGAAGCCTTGGTGAAGAACTGCATGTACAACTGGTGCTCGTCTTCGCATAGGTGCACCAGGAAGGCACACCCACTTCTGACCAGAGCACAATGATCGCGCTGGTGAGTGGCTGCGAGCTCTTTCATGGCCGTCGATACACTAGGCCCGAGCAATGTCTCTCGTTGCCCAAAATAGCAGGTATGGCAAGCATCCAACAGCTCTCGGTACCTGGATGCACGAAAAACACAAAACTATATATGCCTGTGCAAAGCCAAAGAGCGAGAGAGAGAGAAGTGCAGCTGCTACAGAGGGGTGGGCTATTTCGACTATTTTTTAAGGGAGGGGCACCTGCTGGCTGAGTGATGTCATTGCAGTGCTAATCCATTAGTGACATGGCTTTCTAAATAAAATAACATTTAGCATACCTTAACGCATGCATGTCATGTACTTGGCAGAAATCAGTCCTTGCCACAGGTCACTGTTGCCACCGCTCACACTCAAATGGGCAGCGCTATCACTTAATTATATACAGTCTATCTTTGCACTGTCTTGGCGTTACATACGCTGCCATCTTTAAGGCAATCCAAAACATTACTTGAAGAGGCCCCATGCTCTGTACTTAGAATGTCGGAGTAAACATGTCTCTCTTCCTTTTCTGTTAAAATGTGAATGTTGGGTAGCAAGTCCCAAGGTGTGGAAACCCGTTCTGTAGCTCTAAAAGACCGCTGCTTGGCTGGCCCCATGCATTTATATGGCTTGCCAAGCCCTATTTCTTCCCTTCTGTAATACTTGTGCATCACTACTCTGCAGGGTAACAGAACACACATGGACTAACATCACAGTTGGTGTGCTCTTCTATTTAAAAAAAAAGAAAGAAGAAGAAGAAGGCTGTATAATATTGTTAAATACATAATGTGCAGACAACGTTGACATTGTATTGTAGGTTTTGACATAAAATTTTCAGAAGGGAAGCATGCTCTTCAATACCATGACTAATGATCAATTTCTTTCAGTCAAGGTACTAGTAGCACACACTTTTGAAAGAACAGTGAATGACTGCAAACTGATCAACCTTCTAAGTGAATGAGTTGATTGAAATTAGTAACCACTTGCACCACCGTGCTTCCCATAACATGGCAATAGGAAAAACATCCTTGGCTGAAGTTCCCTTGTTGACAGTGAGTGAGAAACAACTTCATTCATTAAGGAGTCGGGAGATAAGAGGGGATAGGCTAGCTAGGCTGGCGGGCCATGATAATCAGGAAAGTCCAAGCAGGAATAAAGTAAGACTTGAAGAAAAGAGTGACAGAGCACACAGCAAAATCTACCTTACGTTGCCACTGTGCTGTGTCCTCTGGGCAGGCCTGGAAGTTTATTTTTATCTATGTGCATGCTACACTATGCACATTGCATTATCCCCCCCCCCCTATGCAGTATTAATTTTTTCTTGGTGGCCAGGTCCTTTTCAAGCTGTTTAATCAGCTTTTTAACACAAAAGCATTATATGCCGGGGTCCACCAAGAAATCTATGACATACTTCTGTAACGGAAGTATATGTCTGAAAAATAAACACGCATTTCAGATAGAAAAAGTACCACACGCTGGGATTCGAATCCACAACCAACCAGGGCGTGACGGTAGGAGCTGGAAGCGCTACCACCACACCACCGACAGACTTACAAGACGGTCGAAAAACAGGGCCTTATATCTTTACTGCACCAGTGTACAATTTGCATCTAATTGACGTCCAGTTAAAGCAAAGATATTTAGCAAGCAATATTGCTCTTAAATTAAAATCACCTGCCTTTAAATGTGCTCTTGGTTCTCAGCTGTGGTACCACCACCTAGTAACAATGAAGCCAAATCATAAATTGTCGTATTAATATGCGTGCCAGCAGTCAGTGCTTCAGTAGTCTCGACGCCTCAATCGTTGACTCGCCATGCAGGCTTTGGCGTCCTGCTGGTCCCGCCGGCACGTTGCTTCAGCCACGGCCGCTACATGATTTCTCTTGTGTGGCATATATGATAGCCAGTTGCGTTACGGTGCACTCTATGTCAGGAACGCAAAGACGGCCACCGACAAGCAAACGACGTGCCTTTCGCACAGCGAAGTGTGCGTACACAAAACAGTTCGTTGACAAACCGTTCGGTTTTGCTTGCAAGGTTTCATCATAGGGAAAAGGAGCTTTCACTGTGGTTCGACCGTTTGCAGACGCTCTTTGTTTACGGCAGGTTTGTGCAGAGTGCTGGCGCATTCATTGCAGTCTCTCTGGAGAAATGCGAGTCGTTTGAGAGCTTTCGCTTGTGTGCAACTTTCGAGGATCCCAGCGCAGTGTGGAGGTACAGCTTATGTGTACATGCAAGGGGTCGAATGTGCAGAGCACCCAACCCATCTTCCGCCCCTCGATTTGCCAGATTGCTGCTTATGCGTCAGATGCTTATGCTTATGAAACCGAAGACAGGTTTCACTTTCGTATTATACAGATTCCTATGGCAGAGGGATCAACCACATTTTTTTCCTGGTATTCTCCATCACTCCTTGTACGGATGCAAATAAACTCAACAGGGTTTAATTCAGCTCAATTTTTAACACTCTTGGCATTAAGAATGTAAGAGACTTACTAGGTAGATGAGGCACCATACTTGACACAAAGACTTAAAAGGCCATTAAAAATCATAAACAGATGTCTATTTTAATGAAAGCTCCATTAAATGAGATATAGTCTTTGAAAGTAGCTATTAAAATGATCTTAATAATGAGATAGTTGCTTCATTTGCATTTTACTAACGTACTTTTATATCACACTTGAGAGTTATGAAGTAATATCCACATTAACCTGAAATATGGTGCTCCGAAGAGTTGAAATATGACAAAATGACCCTGAAAGAACCTGGAGCAGGCAGCAGTAGATTGTTTCACCTTAAAAATAAATAAATAAAAGAGATTTGAACACTTACTCGGCATTTCGTTCGACACGTTCTTCAATCTGGCCAACCAGAGAGTGAATCCTTGGTGCATGAGTCCTAAACTTGCCATACAGCAGTGCAAAAGAATTGTCGGTAGAGCAGAGCGGGTCCTTGCGGGACAAGACTTGGTGTGTCGTGTGCTCCAGGGTACTCGTCACATACGACCGAATCATTTCCAGTGCTTGCCACTGCATGTGTTTGAACTTGACCAAGTATGTGCCCGCTTCTTTGTATTGTGGCTGAAACAGCACCAATCAGAACCATTGGTTAATTATGAGGATGCTATGACAAAAGGGTGGGGACGTTCCTAGGGGTAAGCATGTTGATATCGTGAAATCACGTTCCTCAGAAATCTCTATGTCAAGTTTTATGATATCTGTTAAATTTGAAAGGCGATGCTAAACTTTACTGATTGTTGCAGGTGCACCTTTTTTTTTTTACCTAGGCCATCAATTATTTACAATAAAAATTGCTCAATATTTCAGGAAATAAAATTACTAATCTTACAGCCATGTAACTCTGAAACGAAAAACAATACTACTGCAACTGCGTAAAGTGAACCTAATAATAAATGTAAAGCAGACAGAATTGTTGCATCATGTGCTGCTTTGAAATATACCAACAGTCTTCAATTAGGACTTCTACAAAAGCCTTGTGAGGTCAGTTTGCATTAAACATTAATCCTACATCAAATTCATCTTTTTCAAAAGCTCTAATGAATGCATTACAGATCTGCCAGACTGCCTCTTGGTGCAGACTTAGGAACTTGGAAACATGATGGCTCTATCTTTGAAACAGAAATTTTCTGGCTCTTAGATTAGAGGCCTTATGTGACAACTCAGTTATTTTAATGAGAACTTAGCTGCCTGTCACAAAGGCAACACATTTTATTTTCGAACAGGTGTGAAATCGCCTCAAACCAAATCAATGAAATTCTGGGTTCTGAAATGCCAAAAGCATGACGTGACTAAGGCATAACATAGTTGGGCAGGCGTGTCTGGATTACTTTAGACCCCCTCAGTTTCCTTTCTTCATCTGTATTTGAGTACACAATGGCTCTCACACTTCGCTCCTATCAAAATGTGGCTACAGTGGTCGGCAAATGAACCCACCTCAACTGCTAAGCTACGATGGTTGGTGAAGCTTGTCTCACAAAGGGACTTCTGTATCCATGCAGGAACACAGATGTCTGTGCACCAAGGTAAAATGAACAATACAAGAATGCTGTACACTCACATTTGATTCTAGATAGCTGATGCATTCATCCAGTCTTGTCAACATAGGTATGAAAGTTTCACTCAGCACAGAAATATCTGGTGAAGCCATTTTCTGAAGAAGAAAAGAGAAAGTGACAATACAGACAGATTAATATAATGACCATTTGCTCCAAGCAACCCTGTAGTCTTACTTGGGATAACGTATCCAACTCTGTAAAGTACCGCAGCTTTTCGGCAATGGTTTCAACTGCATTCATCAGTTTTGACTGCAAGGAAGTCAGTAATAATGACCGAAATGATATGTACAGAATAGAAAAAAGAAAACACAATTCTGTGAAAGTACCTGTTCATCCAGCAGGTGCTCGCAGGCTTCGTGAAGTGCATTCGTTTTGTTTGAAACAAACTCGTATTCCTCTTGGAGCAACCTGAGTTGCGCCATTGATGCATCGATTTCACCGAGCAGTTCACAACACTTTTCCCGGTAGGATGCCACCACATCAATGTAGTTACTGTTTGGAATGCGAAATGAATAGACTTTCATATCAGGCCTGCAGTAAACACTGCCACTGAATTTTACTAGTCAATATGCAGCAACATTTTCCTGCTGTGTGCTGCAGTAGCCGAGATTTAAAAGCGGTGTTGTATCTACAGAAGCAAACAATTAAGCCGGCTTGGGCAAGTTAAGTCAACACGGGACTGATATATAGTACATGAATTCGCCTAAGCTTCATACTTTTGGCTTCAGATGAGTCTGTGACTTCACAAATTGAACATTTCAAATAAGAGTATTGCACTAGAGGCACAACAAGTTGCAATGATTATGCGTGAGTGCATAGACCGACTGCCTTTCTGTGGTTAGAAAACAGTGAGCGCTCGAAAAGTAGAAATGTAAGGAGTAGTGAATACCATCACAAGAATGCTTAAATCCAGAAGCACGAAATATACACAAATCTATTTACTAACCGACATTCTCATGATATATCAGAACGATCACAACGTCACAGTTTTCTCTAATAAAATCTGCGGGAAACTTTAGTACCTGGGACAGAGTTCTTTCAGCAATGTGACGTGACGCCACATCTATTCTACTGACGAAACATGCGAACTCGTGCCTCAACCGTGCATCTCATCAACGCAGTTTGGAAACGACCAGAAAAAGAAAATGGCCGCAAATAAACTACAATGCAGAAACGAACGACTGCGTACGTGTATTCCCAGTCACCCTCCTCCATCATCCTTTCTTCCACCTCCGAGAACCACGTAAGGAACTGGAAGAAAACATTTGGTGTATCACGTCGCCCGCAAGCAACTACGAAACAAGAGGACGTTGAAGAGATTGTCAGCGTACCTGCTGTGCATTTGTGATCACCACGTCTCCTTTCAAAACCTTTTGCAAGCATTCCGGAAGCTCAGACAGCTCGGGAACAAGTGGCATCGTTTTGCGTTTGTGGTCCGGAGTCACCGACAACTTCGGTGGCATCTGCAATTCGTTTTTTTCCAGAGAATTAGGCGCAAGAAGCGTGCTGATGCAGGAACGCCAAGCTAGATGATGCTAAATGACACTTTTAGATACTAACCACCGACCAGCGGGAACAGTGATGCAGGGTCAACACAGCGAATGACAAGGAATCGCAGTGGTACAGTTAACTAGGAAGGTTTTCTCAGAATGTCCACATCTTCCTTCACGCAATCGACAAATCCCTTTTTATACAGAATTGCCACATGGCTTTCCAAAGGGAGAGATCAAACGCAACGGCAAAAGCAGGGTTTCGAAAGAAAAACATTTGATCGCGCTTCTGCCAACTCGGAGCCAATTGCAGCAAGCTCTTCGAAGTGCCAGCGACACAAAATGACACGCAGTACGACGATTACTTAGCTACATATACCACATTTATTTGTCGTAAATATTGGACCACGAAATGACGAGAAAAAAAATGCAGGAACGACGTTGCACCAGCTGAATCCAAATGCATCGAAAGCCATCGTTACGTCGCGCAATTAGTACCGGAGAGACGTACTCACACCAACGGGCATAGGACGCTCTGTAACATGGGCCATAAGCTGAGATATTCCCTCAGCCTGTTTGTCGGTGATTGGTGCCAAAGGTTCAGACGGGTGTTCCCAATTTTCCAAGTTATCCTTGATTTGCTTCATGTTTACATGCATCGCGGATGCCATGTTGCCACATGTATGCGTCAAGGCAACCATGGTTCCGGTGAGCGATGGGGGCGTGGCGACACGTTTTAAGCGTAGCATAAAAATTATTTTACTAAAATTATAACATGATAAAAATTATAAGTTCTACAAGCTGCTTATTAGAGCAATTTGTTACAAGCTGTGTAAAAAATTGGGCAATACATTTTTTTTACTTATTACGAGATGGCAGCACTATCACCTTTTCGTTTAGAGCGCGAGATTTAAAGTTAGGTAGTGTGTCCTGCGTGTTGCTATGTGTTGCGGGCTTCCTTATTACAAGACAGAAAAGAGTAAGTGACTTTGTAACGCCAGTTGTATAAGTAATAACGTTCTATTTAAATTAGCGGAAGAATATAATCATAAATTATAAGTTTGACCTCGCGGTTGCTGTACTATTAGGATTGCACGTGATGTTGCTGCAGCAAACACGCAATAAAGTGTTCGGTTCCCGGAAATGTTAAATCAAATGCCGTGCTAAGGTATTGAAAGACCTGGACCGGAGCTACATAAAATTAAGACAGTTTACATTGTAAGAAAGCCAATGAGACATGGCTTCCCAGTCAGGTGCCCATAGCTAGTGAAGGCGAAAGCCTTATGCCATCTATACCACACCACTATCACGATTGTATCTTGAAGATACTTTTGAGTATCTGTATTTTCGTATCCAAATACATTTGCAAAATATATATTTGTGTCACAGTAGTGAAGTAAGTTTCACGACGTATAGATTGTACATCGCCATACTGTGAATGATATGGACATTTTTTAGTTCTTTTTAGTTGGAAATTAGCTGACTTGTTTCTGTGAGGGAAATGAAAACATTTTTTTATGGGGGAGGGAGAGGGAGGCTAAGTGAAGCAAAAACGCGCCGACGGGAGGCGACAGAGGA
Source organism: Hyalomma asiaticum (assembly GCA_013339685.2). Taxonomy (NCBI): domain Eukaryota; kingdom Metazoa; phylum Arthropoda; class Arachnida; order Ixodida; family Ixodidae; genus Hyalomma; species Hyalomma asiaticum. Next base: position 98,292,846 of record CM023482.1, read on the forward strand.
AGGGCGGCGATTTAAACGGCGAACGGTTCTGCGGACGCACACGGTGACCCATGTGGTAAAGTTCTGACGGCAGAATTGCGGAGTCAGTATTGTCTGTCGCTGCGTGAAAAAGTCTCTATTTCTCATGGACGGTGCAGCACATATTGGCTCAGGCGGCTAACAAGTTCACGAACATCCTCACCGACACCGCCTTTAATGAGGGGCTTTGCAACGCCTTTCATGCGTTCAGTTCTGAAGGCGGCGGCCCTTACAAAAACACTCCAAAGCGGTTCGCCCCGCCACGGTGGTCCAGTGGCTAAGGTACTCGGCTGCTGATCCGAGGGTCGCGGGATCAAATCCCGGCCGCGGCGGCTGCATTTCGATGGAGGCGAAATGTTGAGGCCCGTGTGCTGTGCGATGTCAGTGCATGCTAAAAAACCCCAGGTGGTCGAAATTTCCGGAGCCCTCCACTACGGCGTCTCTCATAATCAGAACTGGTTTTGGGACGTTAAACCCCACAAATCAATCAACCAAAGCGGTTCAAAATGTGGGCCGGAAATGGCTATCTTTTTTTCACAGTGTATTCGAGCAATGTGCCTGGTTTGCCAGTTTCAGTCAGTCAGTCACAAGTTTCAAATCTATGCAGCATTATTCACAAATATTATGGTGCACTTAAGTGCCCTTGCGGCGGGTCATCAGCATCCTCCCCCCCCCCCCCCCCCTTAAGAGAAAGAAAGACATTAGTATCTTTATTGGGGGGTTGGGGGGTCGTTTCTTCTCTTTCGTCCTTTTTCCGAGACGCCTATACGAAATATCCCGTTGCGTCAATTACAAATTCTCGGTATCTGTATTTCTATCTATATTTTAGGCTTCCAGCTTATATATATTTCGATATCTGTATCCCAGAATACTCTCCTGAGCATCTCTGCTCAGCTCTTGTTCTATACACTGAAGTGAAAAACAATTTTTCTATTATTAGTACGTTAACTTTTTACATATACCAAGAGCACCAGTCTTGCGAGGTGAAGATCCTCGGTAAGCTAGAAAACGTGCAAAAAGAAAATACGTGTGGAGACGCCGCTTTGAAGTTCCAGCACGCGTCACGACACAGACCTTTGGCGGCGTCTGCTAATGCCTACAAAACTATTTATCACTAAGATCGACATACATTGTGTCCCGAGGAAGCCAGAGACTTAACACAGGGAGCTTCAGAAGATTTGGTGGAGCGAATTTGGCGAGCATACGAAAAAAAGAAATGGGCCTTCTGACGTCATGAGACCAAAGTTTAGGCGCGAATTTCTAAACTAACACATTCACATTTATTTTCTAATTTATTATTCGACATAAAATGACGAAATTAATGACAATCGAGTTCACGAAATGTAGGTTATCATTCTAAACCGCTTGTCCTTTTCCACTTGGTGCCCTTTAATGTAAGGCAGGTATTGAGTTCGACTCCTATGAAGATCTTGGGTTCGAGTGAGTCGTAGAAAATTGCCGGTTCGAGTCATAGAAGGTCGTGACTTGTGGGTATCTACTCCTGGTAGGAAACGACTCCTATTTGGGTTTTGTGTTAAGAGTCCTAAAATTGGTCATGTAGTTCTTTGCTCGAAAACACCTACCTACCAGCAGCTGCCTCTTACCTTGAAACCTCTACCACTTGCGAAGGGGTAATCGTCCGCGTCCAGGCTATAGCCACCAGAGCGGGGTGCAGACCTGGAGAGCCAGCGGCGTTCCCGAGCAGAGCAGTTGGATGGCTGGAGAATACGATCTTCTAGAAAGCGCTTGAGACGATGTACACCACTATAGTGTTCTAGAGTCCCTTCTACTTAGATTTGTTTATTGATTTCCTGGGTTTTACGCCCCGAAAACGCTATATGGTTATGAGAGATGCTGTAGTCCTGGGCTCCGGAAATTTCGGCCATCCTGGGGCTCTTTAACGTGACGTCACACAGTACATGGGTCTCAACATTTCGTCTCCAGCGAAATGCAGCCGCCGAGGCCGGGATTCGATCCAGCGACTTTCGGATCAGGAGCCGAGTGCCATGGCCACTAGACCACCGTGGCGGGGCTACTTAGATTTAAATTTCTGCGGCCCTCCACAACGCCGTTCCTTTCAACTCTTTCATTCCAGTTCCAGTTCCCCCCTTCGACGGTCTCTACGCCATGCTCCCTGCAAGGGCTGTAGTTAATAGCGTCCCTTCCCTAACCGAACCACAATTATTATTATTATTATTATTATTATTATTATTACATATAAGGACTGAGATAGATAGATAGATAGATAGATAGATAGATAGATAGATAGATAGATAGATAGATAGATAGATAGATAGATAGATAGATCGGGTCAAAGTGCCTTCATTTCGCAAAATAATTCTACGCATTTAAAAGTGATAGACAACGAACAATAATAACTTGGGCGGGCGGTCGGCATGATCTTTTTCGTCGAGAGTTTTCTGTGCACTTGAACTGTCAAATTCGCAATGTCGCTGTGGACCACGGTGTAAAATATAAATATCGTACACCGTGCTGCGGACATGAAACACCGTAGCAAAAATCATTCTACAAAGGCAGTGGACTTACGAGGGAGCAAGCCGCCGTGTCAGCCATAGAATTCAATGAACGATGTATTGCTGGGAGTTTTCGAAACGCACGACTACGACGCCAGCTTGTGGGTGCTAAAGGCCTTATAACCAGAGCAATTGCCCTCCTCGAGTAAACTTTGTGCAAACCAGGAGACTTTTAGCACATTCTCCTCAGGCGCCCTACCTTCCCTCATCCCCCATCACCGGCTGTGGCGGTGTCTTACTGGGATGCCATCATGACCAGCACTTCTGTTCTCGACCAGCGCAAGACCATTCACTGTGCGATGAAGAGGAATGCGCTTCAAGGCCTTTCCTTGTTTTGTAAGGGTGTCTCCTCACAGGGAGGGAGCGCCCACGTGTCATGTAGGGGGCTCCGCCCCCGCATCAACACATCGGCAATACATGTTCTTGCCACCAGCTCGTGAGTACACAACATGCCCGCCCACAGGACATAAGACGACGCGGCTTCAATTCGAACGTGACTCGGCCTACTTACGCTGTGCGTAGGACGAGACCTTCCATCTCCTCCACGAATACTCAATTTATGTATATCGAAGGTTTATCATTTGAAAAGGTAAAATATGCGTAAACATAGTGGCCGCGTATTTCACAGGCCACGTCCTTGTTCATCCCAGGTGCGTCCCTCAATGAGAAAGAGTGCGTAGAAGTGTGACACTAAACTCACGTCACGTGGCTGAACAAGGTGCACATAATTAGGCTGATATGTACCTACGCCCTTCCTGGTATCTTACACTGGCGTCATGGGCGAGGTCTGTTCAGCGGTCGTAACGTCTGGAGAGAGTTACAGACTTATAGAGGTGAGGGAGCAATATATCAGGCAATAACTGCGCACTGAACTCGAAACGTTACACGATACGGCATTGATAGCTATTCAACTGGGCATGGTAAGCTCTAGGCGGCCAAGTAGAATAATGCGAACAGGACACCATTCATTTCACTAACCAGGGCGTGATGTAAGATTACTGTCCCCTGAACCAATGCTCCTCCCTCCTCTTCCTTCCGTCTTCCTTTCACCAAAACAAGAAAGAAAGAACATGGCCATACCTCCCGAGGAAAATGACTAGTATACAGCGGCCACCAAACCCAGATTTTAGAAGATTAAGGAGAAATATTCAGAAGAGCGCGAAGCAAGTACGTGGAGAATAACAAATCAAGGAAGCTGAGCTATAAGTGGCTCGCATGCACCATTATGCTAATTCCGCCCTCTACTCGGAATCGCGAGCGGTGAAACTAGTTACAAGCTTACGTGCTGGCAGTCGTCTTCTAACTTCGTTGTCCTTTTATAGCTCCCCGCCTTCCTCGTTAGACACTGAACTGAAGGCTATTTTGCATCACTTCCCACGCTCTGTAGGAGGCTGAAGCGCTCAAGTTTCTTTCCACTCTACGTCTTCGCAGATGAACGCATTTGCATATCCCAAAGAGGCTATATCATCCCTCACAGGACGAGCTGCACCGGGTACCATAGTCCATAGAATATCAAAGGGCATTTTAAGGCACTGTTAACAAAACACAACACAGACCCTGCTGAGTAGGCCTGCGCTGACTCAGTTCACGCACGGTTGCTTCGGCTACGAGACGGCCGACATGATGGCAGCCGTTTCCTCCCGAACATCTGGCAGTAAGGTCGGCCACCTGCCTGCCGGGTCGCATTCATTTCGATGGACGCCTAGAAGATCCTGAGCTACTCATAAGAGGACAGAAGGCGAAGAGGCAAGAAAAAAATAAAAAATAAAACAGGCACACTCCTGCGAACGAGCAGATTTTAACCTTTTACCAAAGGTCACAAGACTTCAAATGCAAATAAATTCTGATGTGCAGGCACTGAGCCGGGGTCCCACGCTCGGAAGAGGAGACCATCAAATGACACAGGAGAAATGAACAGTAGTATCGGTCACCGAAATTTGCTTGCTGGAGATGCGGAAGTGTTACACTACTGGTACATCTGGTTTTGTTCAGCACTTAACCAGGTTGGGAGCAGGCGCTAATGAATGCATGACACATTGGCTTTTGGGTCCATATGCAGACCGGTACAATGGCAATGCCATTTTGGCGCTTAGCTAGGTATCGGAACATATTTACCGATTTATAGTCCTGAGCCCATATATATGGTATATGTGAGTCGCCTAGAATATACATAATTTCTCTATTACTTGACCGTAAGTCTGTACTAAGAATACATGACGTATATACAAAATGCTAAAGCTTTATATACACTGAATGTGAGTGCAATGGTGAACATTCGACATCTATCTGTTTGGTTGGGGAAGAACTTGAATGCTAGGGCATATTCAACACCGAGATATGTTAAAGCGATAGTATAAGGAACTCTTGTCGTACATCTGTTGGCGTCAGTGTTAGTCGCGAGCAAAAAATGGCGTCAGCATTGACTGTGATAAAAACAAAAATTCTTAGTTTTATTGCCGGAAAGGCGACCAGTTAATGTGAACTTAGTCTAGGAGCTTTCGGGACGATGTGCTTCCGCACTTTGTGTTTTTAAGCTGCCAGCGTTGAGCTGCAGTATGCCTACGCGCAGTTGCACGTTGTTCATGCTTGCGGATACGCATGCGAGCGTGGTTTTTCTTCAGCGCGACTGCTGTTTCACTGAAGCTCTTCGACAGGAGTTGCGACGATACGCGAGGTGCGTGGAACAAAGCACGTGATCAACAACGCGCTGCTGCGCTGTAGAAACGTCGGGGCGAACTCGTCGGCGAGGGCTTTGCGCTGTCTGAGCGGGTAATATGTAAATATTGCAGGATAGCGGATAGGGGCTGACCGTGGGCGAGATGGTCTGAAAATGGCTGGTCTGACCGCGGCCGAGATGAATCTGAAAACAATATTCTGCGGCGCTGACGCGGTTCACAGGCGCTGGCACGGCACTGGTTGATTTCGAAGGTCAGATTTCTGGAACGAGGCGTTTCCTGGGATTGCAGCTGGAGCAATGCCGTTATAGCTCTAAAATATGCCCCAGGTTAATATATATACGATGGACGTTCAAAGTGCAGGCGCGTCCACAACGCGCAGTGACAGGAAACATGAGCCTTTCACGGAGGCGTGACGCTGATACGTGCCTTATTTTCGATGGGACTAACGCATATACGCGTCTTGCTACTCTCTCCCTCACACACACACACACACACACACACACACACACACACACACACACACACACACACACACACACACACACACACACACACACACACACGCACGCACGCACGCACGCACGCACGCACACACACACACGTGCACGCGCCCGCGAGACGGTCGATCATCATGCATGAAGGGCGCCTAAACCACCCCCGACTTTTTTTTTTACATTTCAAGTTAACACGCGCATCAAGTTGAGACTGCCGTCACGATGAACGATGTCAAATGCGGTAGCGCTACGCGCCGCGGCCGCGCCAACAACTCGAAAAACAATCCCGTGCGCCTCTCCGGCCATTTCCGGCATATCAAAGTTAGCCGCGACGACATTGTGTTTTTTGGTGACGTCAGAAGAGTCCGAGCTCCGCTGATTGGTCGAAGGAGAACGTCGATTTCCGGTAAGTCTGCTAGCAAATGCACGCGCTCCCTGCCTGTTTGTTTTCCTCGTCGTGTGTCGTTCGTGTGGTGTTCGCATGTGGATTCGTAAATGCGCTACGCTACGCAAGTGCAAGTGAGGTGCAGCCGACTAGAAGCTGCAGGAACTGTCACAACACGACGGATAGTGCTAACAGAGAGCGTTGGTACAGCACCAACAAAAAATTGGGGGATATTCGTAAATGGTCACATTCTGTCGTCCTTCTTGCGTTAACTATCTGGCAGCTGTTCGATTTGTTCTTCTGGAGACCTCTTCCGGCCAACCGCAACGAGCATCGCCTTATGGTCGGTGAAATGGCAACTGGTACTTCACTTCTTTAATGGTGTCATGAGAATGAAATGCTAAAAAAGTGGATGCAGGGCATCCGACGAGACCGCATATAGGCCCTGCTGTAGTCGCATGGCCTCCGAGATGGCAGGCGCGCTCGTCATCTCGGAGGCCATGGCAGTCGAGACATTGCTTGATATGTGTTCCGCTAGATGGACATGGTTGTCCATTTTTGGAGCTGTTATTTTTCGCTCACGGACGATTTTTCGCTCACGGAGAGACGCCGACACCGACGGCGGTATTTCTGTTGTTTGTTGTTGTTTTGTGGGGTTTTACGTCCCAAAACCAGTTCTGATTATGAGAGACGCCGTAGTGGAGGGCTCCGGAAATTTCGACCACCTGGGGTTCTTTAACGTGCACTGACATCGCACAGCACACGGGCCTCAACATTTCGCCTCCACCGAAATGCAGCCGCCGCGGCCGGGATTCGATCCCGCGACCCTCGGATCAGCAGCCGAGTACCTTAGCCACTAGACCACCGTGGCGGGGCACGGCGGTATTTCTGCGGAACGAGCTCTCTAACGCTATCGCGTTAAAACACTTGCGCGAACGCGGGAGCCCGCGGAAGCACGTCAACCGGATGCGCGTCATCGGCGATGTATGTCACGTGACATTCGGAGGAGCACTCGATGAGGAGGTGGCACCGGCAAGCGGCCGGTGGGGCGCAGAAGAGAGCGAAACAAGCAAGCACCGCGTTTTAATAATCAGACGCGCGTAACTCGGCTATTTCGGCACCGTTTCGAAAAATTCTTGCGGCTACGTGTTTGTTGTGGACACCGGCACAAAAGCAACACCGCAACTAAATTTCGACCTCTTGGTGGTTTAGGGGCCGTTTAAAGAAGACCACCAGACAAAGAAAATTCTTCGCAAATACAGGCAACGCAGATTTTCTTTTTATATTTACCTCATGCAGCAGAAAAAATAAAAGCTCATTGAATGTTTATGCTTCCTTTACGCATGCGATGAATAGTGTCAAGTGACGCAGGTCCGTTTATAGTTTTGTTGACAGCGAAGGCCGTTCCTACGGCCGAAACGTCAGATTACACTGTGCTAAAACGTACGTCGTGTCTCATATATATATATATATATATATATATATATATATATATATATATATAATATATATATATATATATATATATATATATATATTATATATATATATATATTGTGATGATCAAGAGTGACAAAGGTGTTTTCTCGGAGAAACGCAGCACTGGCGCGAGGAGCGGAGGACAAGGAAGAAGAGGTCAGAATAGAATAGCCGGCCTGCAGCTAAGGCGCTGTCTCTACGTCTCCCTTTATTACAATATATATAAAAAGCTTCAGCGTGTTCTGCATAGCAGAGTGCTGACAGCAGAGCGTGATCTCCTTATTGCCCTGCTTGTATCTGGCGTCGCTTCGCCGCATTTGCATATTTTCTTTTGATAAAATTTGAGCCACACCTTTCTATTTATTATTGGCTACCTCTTACCAATAGGATAGTGCCGCATCGTCGCGCCGTGAATTATACCAACCTTTCCGCACGCACTTGTTTCTATAGTCTGTTGCAGTAGTACCGTGCACCACGGTGGAACCTACAGGCCCCTTCCGTCAATCCGGGGGCCAAACACCTGTTTAACGTATCTTTCCGCGCCATAGAATATGCCAGTGGGGAACAGCTGCAGCGGAATGAGCAGCCTCGGAAAGAGGAGGAGGAGTACGGAGTGAGGCCCCTATTGGCAGGAGTGGCTCGTAGGTGCGTGTCCGAACAGTGACATTTCGTCTCGCCTCGGAAGAATTCTGCGTTCGATGGCCTCGTGGCCTTGGATCTGCTGCACGGAACTATAGTGAAGCAGACTACAGGTTTATAATTAGCTCACGCGAACTTCCCTCGACTGCGGGGATTTTCGTCTGAGTATCATACTTCCGAACCAGCAAAGTTATCGATTATTCGGGGCTCTTACGGCGCTATCGAGCAAGAGCCTGACTACCGTGTTCTGACCGCTGAAGGTTCGGTGTTCGGCTCCCGAGCACACGCGTGCTTTCTTTCGTGTACACGATAGATCCGCGACATTCTACTCCCTCTTTTCTCGATGTCTGGGACAGCCGAATGCTAATTAATGCATAGGAGAGGCCGACAGGCAGCGGCTCCCGCCAGCCTGGTACTGGACAAACAGTTGAGCATTTGCATTTTCGGCTGGCTGCGACTACTTCCGGAAATGGCGGCGGCGGCGGCTGTGCGCATCTTCGATCTACCCTTGAGAACCACTATGTTCCTGTGTGTGTCGCCACTATGCACAGTCAAGTAACACATGGGAAAAATAACACGCGCAAAACACCTCCTCACCTTTCAAGTAAAGCTGACCATTTATGCCCATGCAGTATTCTGTTAAGAAGCGAACTGAAAGACATTGCAGGCTTCCAGGAACTGTAAATGGCTACACGTTCCTCCGCAGAGACTGCAAACTATACATAGAAAGATAAAAGAAAAAGGGTTGATGCTTGCGCGTATGCTTGTGCATAGATGGTGCGATAAACGGAGAACTTTCACTGCTTTAATGAATAGTGTTTCTGCCTCTTTGAGGGTACTGCATAATATGGTCGATCACTGCATGTGGTTTCCACGGCTCCCGTGCATGATGTGTTATTTTTCTAATCGGTATGCTGCACTGTATCAAAATGACTTTGCATTTTGTATTTTATACTTAGCACGGCAACGTTATCGCTTTCCACTCTTAAAGGTGGGGCTTAAGCGTCCTCTCCTTCCTTCCTCCTACCTCCTCCTCCTCCTCCTCATTCTTCTTCTTCTTTCTTCTTCTTTTTTTGACTTAGGGTACAAGAACAGTCGACACTCTCATCTCAATGTTTTTTCCCTCTTTCCTATGCCCCAGTGCATGATATACCCATACGATTGCTAGGGTTGATGCTTGGGTTGCGGTTGGTTGTCGCTGTGAAGGAAGGAAAACAGCGCTAAAATTTTTACGTGATCACAAGAGAAGAGAAGATGACCACGGCGCTGTGGTCGTCTTGTGCTCCTTTCTGATTCTGTCAAACGTTTCGACCCTCTTTCCCTCGCTCTGTAGCCGTCCGAACTAAGTACTCCCGATCGGGTACAGTACTGCGCGAATAGAAAAAGAAGCAAAGACAGGAAAGAGCGCTTTCTGCGCTCTTTCCTGATCGGCATGAACCAACCATCCTGCAAGAAGGTTTTATTGTAACTTTCCTCAACATATTTACTGACAGCTCGGCGTCACCAACTGCTTCAGTGTCGGCGATCCCTGTACCAAATTCGACGATCATTAATAAGCGCTTCCATCTCGACCAGAGAACTGCATCAACGGTCGTAGAGGCTGTTGTAACTACTCTTGACAGAGCGGGTTACACATCGATGGAGTCAGTGTCTGAACTATATTCCGCGACTCTGAAATACTACGTGATCGACCCTGCGCTGAACCGAGGACTTCACTATATCGTTGCTCAATGGGTGGTCGAACCACAGGATATCGCCCTGATAAGTGGCCGTCATTCGAAGCTGTGGTTTGATTATAGTTCGGTTAAGGAAATGACGCTAATTTTTGCAACCTACGTCGCGAGCACGGCTAAGCGTCCGTGTGGGTAGGGGAAATGGAATGAAGGAGATAGAAAGGAGAGAAAAGCTGTAATGGAGGGCTCCGGAAATTTTGACCACCTGGCGTTCTTTTACGTGCATTGGCAACGCGCAGTACACGGCTTTTCAAGTAATTGCGCACAAAAACACGTGCGAAGGAAAGAACGAGACGGGACTTGAAGAAATATCCCGTCTCGTTCTTTTTTTCGTCCGTTTTGTAACTTGAAAAGTTATATACTTTATCAACTAGCCCACCAATCGATCCTTTTGAAACAAGGAGGTTAAAACTTTTGAACAGTGCACAGGCCTCTGGAATTTTCGCCTCCATCGAAAATGCGACCGCCGCGGCCGGGATCGAACCCGCATTTTTTAGTGGCGAAGCACTTTAGGGTCGAGGCTTGTCCCGCGTCGTGTCGTAGTAGCCACGCTCGCGCTCGCTCTTGACGCGTGCCTCCCGGCGCGCGATTTCTCTGTCTACGACTGCGGCAGTCACGAGTGCAGTCGGACGGTGTGTGTGCATGTGTGGGCTGATCTCGGAGGCAGTGCACCAAGACAGTGTCATCTGCTGTCGTGAGAGAGAGCGAACGGCGCGCGTTGACTATGGCAGCGCCTGACTATGGAAACGCTCCCGCCGCGATGCTGTAGTGGTTACGGTACTCGGCTGCCACCCAAAAAACACGGGTTCGATCCGGGCCGCGGCGGTCGCATTTTCGATGGAGGCGAAAATGCCAGGGGCCCGTGTACTATTCGTCAGTGCACGTTAAAGAACCCCAGGTGGTCTAAATTTCCGGAGCCCTCCACTACGGCCTTTCTCACCTCTCTATCTCTTTCACTGCCTTTCCCCCACCCCCACGGACGCTTAGACGTGCTCCCTACATGGGCTGCAGAAATTGGCGTCCTTTCCTAACCGAACCACAATCATCATCATGGAAACGATCTTTCTTGTATGAACACTTTACCAGCTCGCAAGGAACGAGAGCGCGCCCTCGCCCTCGAGAGACAACGCGGACGCAGGCAGCGTTTGCTAGTGAGTTTCCTTGATTGAAAAAAACCGACTGCTCGCGCGGCACAACCGTTCACCGGCCACCCCATACATATAGACACTGGATCTTGACCTGCAATGCAGTGCCGGTGGGAGATTTCACTTGTGCGTAGTTGAACCATAAGGATTCGCAGCGTGCGCGTTAACTAAATTAATCCGGAACTCGGCACGATCTACGACGTGGGAGCGCAGGAATCTCATAAAGACCAGGAGCATAAATGACAACGCTTGTGTAAATATACACACGCCTCATATCCCCGCGTGGTCATGACCTCCCGAGTGGACTTACTCGTCAAGAGGAGGAATCGCTCCGAAGAGTTCGCGTGAGTGCGGCTGTGACGCCTTCGATCCGCGCTAAGTGGTGCTACACCGACACAACTTCAAGCTGCCCATTTTGTCCTGCTCCGGTGCGGGAAGCAGACCTGAACCACCTCTTATGGACATGCCCTGGGCTACAAGCGGCTGGTCGACGCCACCTGCGGCGTGCGGGACTTCAACACACCAGGCCACCGGACTTGCAGCGATGGATATACGGTCCGAACCATAGGTCCCTTTTGGACTTCATGAGGGAAACACAACTGCACCATTTTGTGTAATGTGTATTGATGCCGCAGGGCAAACTAACGTAATAAAAAAAATATACACACGCGTTGTCACTCATTTACATGTATGTAAACCTGAACAGTGCAAATCAGTAACCGTTTGCATGCTAAACATTTTGGCCAGCGTGGATATTGGGGCAAGTTGGTATGAATTCACGATGGGAATACCTGTCCTGTTTTGTTTTCCATCTGTTCCATCAAGTTGTTTTCAAGCTGTTTTGATCATCACGAAGCATTCTGGTAAAGTAACACAAGCATCTCAACTTTCTTGACCTGCTGCGCCTACCTGGATTTATCTGTCTAGCCACTAAGAATACCCGTTCTGCGGGTGCCGCCTTCGCTGGAACGCACAAATATACGTAACCACTCCAGAAAAGCGGCGTTCGTGCGTGATCGCCAAGACTCCCGGGATTCTAAACGGTTTCGCTTCCCTTGCTGTGGATGTAACTTTTGGTAGTGGCGAACCCTTAGCTCTTTGTTCGGAGTCGCGGTTCTAAACGCAGTTTCGTTTAGAACCACCCGCTGTCTAGATAGTCCAACCGCAGGACCATCTGGGCTTTCCGAAAATCGCCGGCTCAGTTCATCAACCAAAAGAACACTGGCGTCTTCTGCATTTGTTCAGATCGAAAACGCTCGCTCTTTAGTCTTGGGCCCAGCTCTGTTCCAAGATGCGTTAACGGTCTCTGCTCATAAGTGTCCATTCTATTATGCAAAAGATGAGGTGCACTCTCGATGAGCTTCGTTATCAAATTCGTTTTTCAACGCGGGCTCGACGCGCCCTTCCAGCTTTCTTGCGATGCCGCAGACAACTTGTATCAAGGATACGGTCGCGTACTCATCTCGACAGACCAATTTCGTGACCTCCTCCAAGTGTTCCAGTACATCCCCAACATCCCCAATGCGTGCTATATTGTCTGTTGCTCACGGATTTGGCATTTGGGGTACATTTAATAGTGCTGTAGTACGGTTGGCACTTATACGACATCCAAGGTCCTTTTTATTTAGCTCGTGGATGACGTTGTTGCACGGTGTCGGTGCCTCCTGTTTGAAATTTAGCGGCGAAACCTCACCGACACACTCTTGTTCTTCTCAGAGATCGACGGCAGTGACGCAGCTGTGCTATCGTATGATCGATAGTACCACCACTGATGGTACTATCGATGATGTTGGGAGTCCCAACAACGCCAACATACCAGGGAAGGCTGCGACGCAGATTAAGCGCGAGGAATACAAGAGCACGACACTCGACATCACCGTCAAGGAAAGTCCGGCTACTTCTTGACCATCAAATGACTCCGGAGTCCTCCATTAAGTGCGGAGTCCTTCATTAAGGGCGTCCCTCATAATCACGTACACGTGGTTTTGAAGCGTAAAACCCCGTAAACTATTATTGTCATTAGCAGTAGCAAATGCTTACACGTCGCTTATGACTGCCAGAGGACACACTGCGTCATCTTGTTTATTCAGCTTGAAAAAAAAAAGAACATTAATCGCAATTTAGTGTACTGATTAGCTTTGTCCATGATGTGCACAACTTGTGAGTTTAAGTACATTTGCTTGAAAGCGTTTACCCGGGTTTATGCGTACGTTTATGTGGCGATCGCTCGCAATAATCTTGCTCTTGAAACGAATGCTCACTTTGCGCGCTCTTTCGCGGATTCATACTAAATTCCAATTTGAGAGGAAAATACAGATAGATTGAAGACGGTTAAAGTGCTCGAACTATGCCGCAAAATCACTTGAACAACTAACAAGGGTATTTCACGTGTGCCGCTTTTCTAGACAACTACACGTCGCGCCGGAGCCGATTCGGTATCGTTCTTCCGCATTGGAGCTGGCCGGCTCTTCAACATATACTTACCTTCATAATTGCTCGTTAATTAAGGGACACCTCTCGAAGTCTCCTTCACGTCGAGTCAAAGAGCCGTTCACGGTTGTCGCGAAGCGCCGCGTTCTGTCCAATTAGTGCACTAAAAGCCATCACTTTTTTTTTTTTTTTTTTTACTCAATAGACAAGCAAACAAACAATAAAATCGCCGTTAAACGGGCGTTTTGTTGGACCAAACTGTGCTAAGTGTAACCTGACGACTCCAAATATATAGGAAGTTCACGTCCGCACCGGGAAAGTTGGCCGTTCACTTTGGTAATCCGAGAAGCACTTGTATACATACGTCGCCACGAGTGTACACTCTGCTTTACTAGTTATGTGCAGCACAGCCAATGCTACGAGGCAGTCGAGTGTGGAATTCTTGCGAAGCGAGTCGTAGTGCCAGTGTCGGGACGCTCACCTGCGAGTCACTCGTGCCACTAGAGGGCCCACTTCCTCATAACCCTCCTTCCATGGCTGCCGCTGCCACTGCAGCTCCCACCACAGGCAGACGACATGCGTGGAAGTACATGTTTAACATGTGCTCGCCGTCTCGACTGGCTGAAGGGGGCCTGTAGCTTTCACAGTGCTGCACGGAACTGCTGAAACGGAGTATACGTGAATGTCGTCCTAACTGAGCGGCCATTCTGAAGAGCGTGTAACAATGCCTGGAGCATAACAGTGTCTGGATCTCTCATGGCCAGCGGATTCCTTCGACACTGTATTCACTCGGGAGACATAGGGAACTGGTTAGTGGTATTAGTTTCTGGTTGTACTGGTCTGCACATTTGCGTACGATTGAAAATGATTATTATTTTTTCCCGAGCAGTAGGTTGACACCAAATCGGCCATTATTTTCACTAAGTGGACAGTTGTTACTTAATTCAAACGCATTAATAATACCCTGGGTGGAATATATGCTTTCAAAAGGTAAATTTATTGCGTAACAGTATCAGAAACGTCTCTCATGTAATGAAGCCCCACGCGTGGTTCAAGTTTGGATCAAAAAGGAAAATTAAATCACGAACACGGTTGGAATCAAATTTATGCGCAGCAGTTTGCGCCTAACTATAGAGAGCAGATGCCAAGCACGTCTTTTCTTTTTCTTTTAGCATTACATGCAGGGCACCCCTAAAAAAAGAAAAGTGAGCAAGTGGTGAGTTCGTGGTAAAGTTTGTACGGCATTCATTGTTAGAGAATGGCAGATGTACCTGAAACATTCAGTGGACTTCAAACAGTGATTTTATTCACACACACACACACACACACACACACACACACACACACACACACACACACACACACACACACACACACACACACACACACACACACACACACACACACACACACACACACACACACACACACACACACACACACACACACACACACAGAGAGAGAGAGAGAGAGAGAGAGAGAGAGAGAGAGAGAGAGAGAGAGAGAGAGAGAGAGAGAACACTAAAAGGCATACTGAAAACCGGTGATAAGACGTAGTTCTGACCAAATGATCATACAGATCTATTCGAGGGTTGGCACACAACCTCTTCCTTTTCGTCCGGTATTAAAGGGTAAACAAACATTCTGTACGTCGATATGCCACTTAGGATGATGGTCAGTATAAAGTCCTGGTAATGAATGAATAAATGTCAGCTGCACAACCGCAGGCGACTGACTGCGACGTTTCGTATGCGCTCCATGGCGTTCCGTGGTAGCTTAGCTGGTAAGCTGTCGCGCTGCTGTTAGCTTAGGTTAGGCTAGGTTAGGAAGCAGTCTCAATCCTCGGCTTCGGCGGCCTCATTTCGACGGGGGAGAAATGCGAGAACACCCGTGAATTTAGATTTGTGTGTACGTTAAAGAATCCGCGGTGGTTAGAATTGATCTGGAGCCCTCCATTATGACGTCCTTCATAATAGCGATTATCATTTTATCTGAATCTATTCACAGTTACCTAGTTCGAGAACTGAGCGTCACACCACTTAAAACTTTGAGGAACTATATAAGTTCTATGTCGTACTGGGCAGTATCTCCGCAGCGGATTACCTGCTGTGATGTCGCACACTTGCACTCCGGCGGCTCAAGGTCAATGCGGCATGATGAAATGACCTTGCCAGACTTGAAGCGTAGTTGAGCCTTCGCTCTGAAAGCTCGTCCACATAACCGCATGGCGTGAAAATTCTGAGAACCTTCGGACGCGATGTTCTGGCGTAATGCGAAAATGGGGCTCTGGCGCGTGGTTTTGGGATGTAAAACGCCAGAACTCAATCAAATCAAGCAATCAGTCCACACGCATAGGGAACGCAGAGATGAAGCTGATGTCCTTGTGAGTAATCGTAGCAAAACCTGCAGCTTTGCAAGATGCTCTCCTTATAAACACAATGACGCTAGCTATTGCCTTAGAGACACGGGTGTAAAAAGCGCAAGCGGGCCCACCGAAGTGGCCTTTGAACAAATTATTGCTTCATCAAAGGGCAAATAACAATGTGGTCTGGTTTAGTGCGTCTCAATAAAATTCGGCGTTTGCGCTATGGTTATCCTATAAGGCATATTGCTTAGTGAGCATAATACGTGGCTCAAAATGGTCAGAAAAAAAGGAAAGGAAAAAATAAAGAACCTTGGCGTTGCAATGTTACAAGAAACCGTATTACACGCCTTCAGTGGTTACAAAAGCAACACAGGGTGGAGAACCTGAAAACATTCGAGAACAAAACAGCGCTCATCTCTTCTGAAAACACGCAATGCTGTATGTCGTTGCATATTTTTCCTTGATCTCCTCAGAACGCCTCGTTTCTCTGGTGCCCTTTGTTATTCTTCTTCTTCTTTTTCGTGCCTACATCACGACCAGCATGCCTAGATAAGAGCGCCTTGTTACGAAACGCATCACACTACATGCAATCTTGCTTGTTGCCAACGTTCGTCTGCGGCCGACAAGATACAATGCGCGTTATATAGGTGGAGGCGCTACACCAAAACGAAGCAATAGCAACAAAAATCCCAAGGTTGGTGCCACGTCCGACGAGCAGATACGAGCGGTTGCCCCTTAAGGACCTCTTGGCCCCGCCCTCACTGGATGCGCGCATTTCCATCTCCCAAGACGCCGTGGTTGTCCGCCCGGAGGCGACTCTTCGATGCACAGCGCGTGGTTCGCGAGTCGGGATCGCGAAGAAAGCGTACGCCTGGCTGAACTACGTGAGCGGCCGCTGACCTCTGCAAAAAAAAAAAAAAAAGAAAAGAGATAGCGAGAGAGAGAGAAAATAACAACAGATGAGCACCGCTACACGGTTCCATTGCAAACGTGCGAGCCCGTGGGAGCTCGTTGCACGCGCCATGTATATATATATATATATATATATATATATATATATATATATATATATATATATATATATATATATATATATATATATGAGATCTTCCTCTAAGCCATCGGCCTCATCATTTGATGCTTGGTCCCGAGTCCATTAATAGGGGTGATGCCTTGATGGTCTTGTTTCCGAACGCCAGTGGGCACCTCGACGTGCGACGCGCTGAGTGCGGGTGTGGTGACTGTGCGAAACCGTGGCGCGCTGTTGCCATCAATGCCCGAAGGGCATCGTGCGCCTGTGTGTGTTTGTACGCGTGAATCTGAATCTGTGTGTCTGTGGGTGCCTGTATAGACGGAAAGTTACGCCGCGCACCTATTTCTTGTTATTATCTTTTTTTTTTTTTGTGATCACGGGACGTCGTACGAGACAAGAGTTATAAGGTATTGCCCTGATGACGCGGCTGCCGGGTTATATTGGCCGCGAAGGGTAGCAGCCCTCGGCCGGCGATGCTGCAAGATGCATTGCGAGAGAGAGAAAGGGAGAGAGAGGGAGAGAGATCAACCTTGACAAGCCAGGACCGATGCTCTCTCTTTGTTAGGCTCCGGACGTTCCTCCGCGAAACCTGTGCGTGCTTGTGCAAGAATGTCGTACAGAGTTTTGTTGAGCAAGCCAGATCTCACAGGATTTAGGATGATAAGGCAGGAGACGACTCGGAGGACCGAGTGGATGCGAGTTAGGTGGGTCGCGCTGATGCTGCGCTGTTAGCCAAATGATGTGAAAGCTTTGCAACCGATGCCTCGTCGTGGACCGTTGGGTTCCGTGCAGAGAAAGAAAGAGTGAACACCCCCCCCAACACAAACACAAAGAGAAAAGTTCTATTCTGTGTCGCAATGACCTACTTCAGTATATATGTAGAGAAGTACACGATAGACACCGCTTTCACTACTTTAGCTAAAATTGAAAAAAATAAACAAATAAATAAAAAGAAAACAAAGTTCAGTTTACGCAAAATGTAATTTTTTTTTTCACCGGCTGCAATAGTTCTAGAAGGGGTAAGTTAATGGCATTTTCTTTCCCATTATTCCCAGCGTGTTTGTTTAAATAGAGATACTTGCATTTGCTTATTTAAACCAATGCAAACTGTGATTTTTCAGTAAGATAGCTAGTAGATCTGATATGGTCACTATTCTTAATAACATCCGGAAGAGGTCATCAGTAAGCGTTTGGTCATTCTTGTCATGAAGTAGCATATAAGTAAATCGACGAAACGTGGAACTACTTTAACCTAATTTAAATCTGCCATATTTCCCTCAGAAGAAATGTTTAGCTGAATTGTGGTCCGGTCTCACCATTAGCTAATGCATTAAAAAAAACCATGAACTGAGCACAAACATTGAATAAGAATGGCATACTACACCGATGAAGTCGTGAACTGAGTTTGACTGGCTGCTGGTGGTTAAGGTGTCCCCGTCTTTTGTGCTTGCATTTCACTTCAGCGAAAAAAGAAAAAAGAATATTAGCAGAGACGACGAAAGACTTCGCGTACTACAGCGGATTTCCAGCATCGGCATTCTCTGAAGCCGCCTGAGCTCAACCATACCACACAAGGTACATCTCGAAGAGCGAAACGGATTGATGCAGCTGCTAACTTTTATCGAGCAAAGTACTAGCGACATCCTTCTTCTAATTAAACAAAAAAACCTATTTTTATTAGACACTTTTGCAAAATTTGGAATGTTGTCGGCTGTACGCATCATTCTTCGCTTTTTATCTCTGAAGAAAAAGAATGCCGCAGGTTCTCAATCGTTTTTTAGCGATATGTTCATCGATTCAAGCCTCCATCTTCCCCTGAGCCCCCTGAGAATTCTTCGCCTTTTGTATATTTTGGTACTACGTGACTCACTCACTCACTCACTCACTCACTCACTCACTCACTCACTCACTCACTCACTCACTCACTCACTCACTCACTCACTCACTCACTCACTCACTCACTCACTCACTCACTCACTCACTCGCCCGCATCTTTCTTTCCAGCAATACCTCGCAAATACTGCCCTTACTTTGCAGGAGAGAGTCCAGTTGAGACCATAAGCGCTGGCCACAGTAGTTAGGTATAATGGGCTTTATACGTCCCGAGCACATTAACGAGTTGAGGCCCAACGCTAGAGAAGTCCGGCATACTTGAACGCAGAAATTTTGGTCTGTCTGTCTGTCTGTCTGTCTGTCTGTCTGTCTGTCTGTCTGTCTGTCTGTCTGTCACACGATTCAGCCACCCGGCCAAAGCTTAAGCATTTGCCTAACGCCCATGCATCTTGAACTGGTAGCTGCGTTCATACTTGTGAACATTGTCGATCCAAAAGCAAATATTACGCATATCTGAGGCGCAACATCACTACGTAAATATTAGGCGGTGTGTTCCCTTGCTAGAAAATACATAGATACGTAATTCTAAAGACCCTAGTGTTTCTTAGGCTGCGCTAAAAATGCGACGCTATGCATGAAAAAGGCCTCCGTCGACGATTTGGTGCTGCCACCTGGCAGTTGCCCAGGGATTCTGCACAAGCTCATGTTTCCCGACGGCGCTGCCAGATGGCGTCCATATCTCACGCAGCGTAGTACGGCCGGTAGAAGACTATCGTCTTTCGACGACATTTGCAGCGAAGCACGCAGATACGCGGCCAATTTTTTGTTTCATGTCGTTTTCCAATACAGGTACCAGACCCGCACTGCGAGAACTCGTTGGACGACCCAGCGTCGTAGGATAATAGTGGATTAAAATCTTAGGCATGTTGAAATATTCGTGCGGATTTGATTGATTGATTGATTGATTGATTGATGGATGGATGGATTTCTGGTGTTTTTTGTCCCAAGAACACGATGTGTTATGAGAGATGCTGTGGTGAATGGCTCCATATATTTCAGCCACCTGGGGTTCTTTAATGTTCAGTGGCATCGTCCAGTACACGGGGCTCAACATTTCGCCTCCATCGAGGAGGAGAAAGGAAGTGGAAAGGCAAGGAGGTTAACATGAGCTGAGCCCGGTAGGATACCCTGCACTGGGGAAGGGGGAAGGGGAGGGAACGTTCTGGAAGATAGAGAAAGAGCAAAAAAAAATAAAATAAAGAATGACGAACAGAAATATTGCAGTGTCGCTAACGTTATACAAGTTATTTGTCCATATTCAGACACGGAAAATGAGCCTAGAAGCGTCCAGAAAATGTAGCAGCACTTTCGTTGCGTGGCGTAGCTGAAATGCACAGGGCCATACGGTTTGTAAACAGGAACCGCCGTAAGTTGAGCTTCTCGCATTCCACTAAAGGACGCGCTTCTGACATCACCTCTAAACGGCGGCAAATGCTCTTGAAGAGCAATCGTGCTGGTGTTAGGGTTCTCAATTGCTGGAATTTTGTAAGCTTGCTAGAACTGGACTGATAGCACCCAGCACTTGCAATGCGCTTTGAGCAGCCGGCGTCTGCATCTTATGCAGGAGGACGCGAATAGCACTCGCCAGTGAGCTGATGATGGCTACGACCTGTTTGTCCTTATCCGTCAATTTATAAGGCACAGACGAAGTGTCCTTTGCTGTCGAAGACTGGCGTCGCTTATCGGGCACCTGTAATTTCGGGAGCTCTGGCCAGGCGTCACGTGCCTCGCTGCCGGAAACTGGCTTGTCCTTAGACCCAATCGCATGTGGCCTGGGTGGCAGAGGTGGCGGTGATTTTGGACAAGGTTTACATCGTGACGAGGCTCTGGAGGGCTTGGAACACCGTCGCCGACGAGATCTTCTTCGTTCAATCGATGCGGCCGCTTCCCGGTGAGACGAGTGGTCTCTAATCATTTTTTTCAGAATGGCCCTTTCCCTTTGAATAAAAGGGCAGTCCTTGAAAGACGCATCGTGAGGACCATTGCAATTTGCGCACTTAAGTGTACTGGCCTGGCATGTGCTCATTGTGTGGGGCCCAGTGCATCGTGAGCAGGACGTGCTGTTTCTGCACGCGCTACTCTCACATGACCCAACTTCATGCACTTCCAACATTGGAGCGGTTTGGGTATGAACGGGTGAACAGCATGGCAGAAGTGGCCCACCTTGACATGTGATGGGAGGGATTCGTGCTTAAATGTAATCTTGATGCATCGTGAGGTGCCGAGGCGAGACACACTTGCGATTACGGTGTCTCCTGTTGCAGGCTTAATTAGAACTGGGAGGTCCATCGAAATGCAGCTGCCGCGGCCGGGATTCGATTCCGCGACCTTAAGATCAGCAGCCGACTGCCATGGCCACTAAACCACCGTGGCGGGTCATTTTCGTGTGGATTGAGCAGCCGAAAAGGATGGGCTTTTCAACGCGGAAAGTCCTAGGCAGGTAAATGCAGAGTTGTTTGTTGGCTAGGTTTCATTGTACTCCAGAGATCTACACTGCAGCTTTAAGAAACAAGACAAAAACAAACATAATGCCCCTCTAGTTAATGACTTCCACTCCTCTCCATTGTCTCGATGAAATATTGTTCTTCTCGAAAGTGCGCTTATGATCTTTACTATAGTATGAGATTTCTTAATTTAAACATTCCGGTCCGCCACCAAGCTATAAGCGCGACAAGACGTTCCATGGAACGTAAGAACTTGGTATAATGGGGACACGTGCGGACTGCCGTCACTTGCGACGCGAGAAAAGTCTATGGCACGTCTACGCCTACACCCGATCGGCGCGTGCTTTCACGACAAAGGATCTCTGCAGCACGACGAGAACAGCGGGGAAGTTTGGTGAAATATTAAAACCACCAACTTACTCGGCGGCGATGGCATTGAAGCTAACTGAAGTTAGCGTCCCCGCCTGCCGCTTCAAAGGCTGTCCTTTTGCAGTCCGGAGCAGCTTCAAAGAAGTTGTGATCAAAAGACGGAGAAAAGGGCAAATTTATCTATTGTGTACTTTGTTGAATATACCACCAGTAATATGGAATGAATGAACTTAGCTGACTGAACTTAAACTGCGCCTTCATTAAATATTACTGGTCGTATGGCAGATAGGGATCCAACAAGCTGCACAATGGATTTGACGCGCGCGCGCGCGCGCGCACACACACACACACACACACACACACACACACACACACACACACACACACACACACACACACACACACACACACACACACACACACACACACACACACACACACACACACACAGCTGGCGATAAGTGTTGTCTATCAGCAGGCAATTGACACCTTCTAAATCATCTTAAAATCTTTCTCCGCATGAAATTCACGGTCCAACGCACGTGCTTAGAGCACCGCGTTGTCGTCCCTGCTCCGTCTGTCACGTAAACCACGCTCTTTTCGTGTGTTTATACGCTCTCGTGTAATCTCTATCCATTCATCGCTGTTTGTGAGCGCTTCGAGGCATTTAGATTACCGAGTGACCAACCAGACAACTTGCGTCAAACTACCGCTACACCGAAGTTCCCCTTAACGGTCAGCGCTGACGACATTCGCTTTCGAAAAGCACGCCTTGAAACGACCTCCTGGACAGGAATCTTGCTTCAATGCATTGGCACACATCGCTTAACAGCAACGCGAGCTCTCTCCGCAGAAGGCCGCCAGCTCAGCTCCGCTGTCAACTTACCCCATTTCCTCTCCCTTCGCCGCCCTGCGCAGGCGGCATTTCACTGCGCGCGTTCTGATCTCGACTTCAATTAGAAGATTCCTGGGATGCCTGGGACGCTCTAGCTCCTGACAGACGTCAATGGAGAGGCCAGGGGAGCAGCAACTCCACTCCCTTCGGTCCCTTTTGAAGAGGGACGGCATGAAAGGGCTGGGACTCTCGAGATGAAAAAGAAAACG
This sequence comes from Hyalomma asiaticum, assembly GCA_013339685.2. NCBI lineage: Eukaryota > Metazoa > Arthropoda > Arachnida > Ixodida > Ixodidae > Hyalomma > Hyalomma asiaticum. Next base: position 98,315,589 of record CM023482.1, read on the forward strand.
AGAAATGTAAATAAAACAGAGATCCCTTATTGTCAACGAGGAGAACCATATGGAACCCAGCGTGATAACCGCGGGGATAACGACTCGCGTAAAGTATAAAACCCGAAGAATTGATCGCCATGTGGGAAGGCAGTAAACGGGGCAAGCTTATAATGATGCCGCGATGCGGCACCCCAGCAGCCACCAAGGCCAGCTTTCTTTGTCCCCTTCCCTTAGTGCTCGGCTAAATGAAGAGAATGCCGACTTTCTTTTTCTTTTTCCCCCATCAGATCTCCTTACACGTGATGCATTATGAACGTGGCTGAATGGAAGAGGGTGCTTTGGTGGTCGACCGTACGCACAGTGTGAAGACCAGGGGCGGCGGTGGCGGCGGAAGTCCGGTGGGCATCTTCCATTCTTCACATCCGGGACGGGGAGGTCCATAGCATTGGCATGGCTTAGTGAATCCATCCTTACCCCCTCGTTCTTGCTTTTCAGATGACCACCTCCGGAGACCCCCGTTTCGGGCATGCTGGACGACGCCCTCTGGAGGCCTGGCACCGTGGCCGTCATCTGTCTGTGCGAAACTAAAAAGGAATTTCCGGCCCCTTCCAAAAGCGTCACCGGCTGATTAATTTTCGGAAACAAGGTGAGCCTTTTATAGCGCTGATAATATTGCGTGTCCACGAATGCAGCATGAGCTTTCTTCCAGCCATTCTTTTCATTTGCGTGCTGCTGGAACGCTGAAGAAAATGGACAACGTGAGCGCTCTTTTGTTCGAGACCGATTACAAAAATAATGTCCCCATTTACGCTGGCTGTAATTCATGCTTTGTCATAGCGTTGCGCTGCTCTGCAATATGTCTCGTGTTCCACCTCTACGGCCGGCGGCCGTATGCTGATGGGATGGAATTAAAAGAAAAAAAAAAGTCTTGCATCGCGGAATCGCTGCGTGTCAAAGAATCGCAGATGGCCAACATTATTTCTAAGCCGCCCACTCCAACTTTTTTTTGTACAGAAAGACGATGCTTTTGGCAGGTGCAACTACAATGTTCAATGACCACGTGTCATGAATCATTCCTTTTTTTCTTTTTGCGTCCGTTGTACAGGATCAACGTACCAAAGCACATGCAAGCGCTGTAATTCCACCGAGGAAAGTAACGAAGGGATAAATAGAAGAAAATGAATCAGTAGAATAAGGTGGACACGTGTGCGTTTAGGAGGCTAGAAGAGAGACATCTGGAAATTGGATTTAATTAAACAACAGTGGCTGTAAGTTGAAACACGGAAGCGGAACGATGCCATACCAGATGTGATTATCTGTCGGTTGGTTCGCGGAACAGTATAAAGAATACAGTGCCAAAGAGTACAGGCACAGGTGGTAGCGTGCCGCATAAAGTAAGGCTTTCCATCAAGAGTAAGATAACGAATACGCTAACCATACCTTCTTAACTAACATTTAAAAGCAGTATAATCAGAAACGGGGTACGTACACTGCAATGAACAGGCTGCGCTGGACTGGTAAACAAGCGATGAAAATAATTTGGAACGAACAGGCTTTGTCCCAAGTATTCTGAGCTGATCTGTAGTTGGTTCAAGTTTATTAAGGTGGAACAGTCGAGACGACGGTGTGGCCGACGAAACAAAACAATGCACTTTTCACGAACAGTTCCATTTTATTTCGAATCGCACAGCGAACGAGAAAGAGGACGTCAAGGGCTCGACACTAATAATAATTGGCCCTTCGTTTATCTTTGTCTGTTCAACCGTACCGCTGTCTGCTCTGTTCAGAAGTACTATAATGACACTGTCGGTTTTGCGAAAGCATCTCAACATTGCTTTTTAACAACGTCATCCATTATTATACGCCGGCGAATAGTACGACATGAAGCGTACAAATACTTCGTGCGATGGTTTTCACTGCCTCGCCAAAGAAAATGCACTCACAATGCTTTATTTTTGTAAGACAGCGAAGGCACGGTAAGAACGATTTGCAGGCAATCTGTGTTGTGTCTTGGACGTTAATGAACTCAGAAATCACTAATATTGCGCAGTTTTCTCGCTACGCTGCAAAAAGCGAATGTGATAAATTATTTCGCATATATCTATATGACACAAATGGCGTTATGCGTGAGAAATGCAGAAAAGTTTGAACTATCTGGGGTAATTGCAGATATCGCAACAAGTTCCTCATATACAAGAGTTCTATATTTTTATAGGCGCTCTAGAAAAAAGAAAACGCACAGAAAATCATGCACATTATCCTGAAAGAAGTAAGCGTATTACGAAATTTGCATACTGAGGGACTATGCCCGGTGAGCGGGCAAAGTCTCAAGACCGTGATTTCACCACAGCCGACGAACGAAAGATAAAGCTCTACGGTTTTTTCGTGCCAAAACCACGGTATATGATCACGAGACATACTGTAGCGAAGGACTCCGCAAGTTTGGACCACCTGGGGTTTTTTGGCGTGCCCTGAAAGCACACTAATACGCGGGCCTCAAGTGCTTTTTACCTCCATCGAAAATGCGACCGCCACGGCCGGATCGAACCTGGTCCTTCAGGTCCTGCAGGCGGACATAAGAGGACTGCGGCGGACATAAGCTAAAGAAAAAAAATGGAATACAGGCATGTCTCTAGCCTGTGCTCGAAAGCAAATCGGTACATTTTAGTGGAGTAGTTGGTTCGTTTTGAAACATGTGAGGACCAGCGCGAGGAAACGACTACACGAAGGAAGACACCCCCGGGAACACTGAGCGCTTGTGTGTTTGTGTCTCCCTTTGTGTGGTCGTCTCTTCGCACTGGTTCGCACATGTTTCCGAAAGCAAACGCCGCCATCATCAGATACGCTTTCTAGTGTCGCGAGCTAACTCTTGGTGAAAGCGATGGCTATGGCTGGTGTGACGTGTTGAAAGCGCGTTCCATTTAATTGTGAGCGTCGGTAAAAGAAATTTGCATTTCTAATTTACTTATGAACATTTCAAAAGTTTGGCGAATGAGTTCGGAGGAATTGCGCAAGGTGGAGTAACGATATGAAATGGAAAATCAGTATCCACACGCTTCTAGCACAAAGCCGGCCACAAGGAAATCGGAAATGGACGCCTCCAAGTTACGACAAGTCCTTCCTGGTCCGAGACGAAGGGGTCCCTGTCCTGGTTCGGGACTGGAGGCTTTCGTTTCTGAGATTTCCTCGTGGCTTTGGGTTACAAGCGGGTGGAGGCTAATTTTCCCTTTCATTTGCAACATTTATGCATTTCTGGCTAAGTAGCTGTGCAGAAGCTTGAAGTTTCTCTTCTAATTGCCAGCGATGTATTTACTTAATGACCGCTCGCTTTTTGAGTGTAAAACTGGAACTAGGAGGCAGGAATAAAATTAGGAAGCGCAAACCACAGAACAGCCTATACAGGGCAAGGGCCGGCTTGGCCTCACCAGCACGGATGTCGCTATCATGGGCTGAACTGCTACAAATACAGGCGAATCTCGGAGGATAGTTGAGAATTGAGACATTGTATAAAACATGGCTGTCATGACGCGTTTCCAGCTCCCGAAGTTGATTCCGGCGCCTGTGGCACGCTGAAGGATTACCTCTGAGATTCGCGGATCGGACTTCGAGAAAACCGCCGGCTGGTACATGCGTTTGGACGTCACGGGCTAGAAATCAACACACACGCAGATCAAAAAAGCAGACAACTAAATAATCCCATTCAGATTGAAAAAAAATAACGTTGCCGTTGTTATAATAGCGGATAAGCGATATCAGCCGATATTGACCGACCCTAGCTAACGTTAAAAATAATTTAGCTTACACAAAAGAGCCAACAAACTTTGTTGTTTCTACTTTTGACAAGGCATCATTGTTTTCCCGCGCCATAATTAATCTGGTGAGCTGCATACAGTCTTTGTACTTTACCATTGTGTCTTAATATATGCGCTTTACTTCCTTTATTTATTATTTATTCGTTATATAAGCGTTTCCTTGTTTTTGGTTGACTTGCTCGAAGTATTTTTTATGCTTATTTGTTTATGACTATTAACCGAGGGTCCCGCGACAGCCTTCGACTATGGGACCCTCGTCTGAATATTTTCCTGTTTCCATTTCGATGTACGCTAGAATAATCATAAGCTGACTTTGACGTTGAACGTTAGACATTGCTTAGCCAACAGCTAACCAACACGAGACAGTGCTGCTAGTATGCGAGGAAATAGGGAATTTGACTTTGGTCAGGAGTTAACGTCGGCATTCTAGGAGCCATGTACCGTAGCACAACGTTGACGGAAGAGTCTGAGAGTGATGTCTTCCTCTGATAATGTCTGTCTGTCTGTCTGTCTGTCTGTCTGTCTGTCTGTCTGTCTGTCTGTCTGTCTGTCTGTCTGTCTGTCTGTCTGTCTGTCTGTCTGTCTGTTTCAAGCTTTCAAATCGCCGAGTTCATTTTTCCCGATACCCTATTTGGCAAACTTATCGCTCACTCGCGTATAGGCGGTGCCGCAAACTCACTCGCGTATAGGCGGCGCCGTCTCACAGAGCTGGCTTTCAAGTTCGCTCATGCTCTGCCACGGTGCTCTTGTGGCTACCGCACTCGGCTGCTGATCCGAAGGTCGCGGGATCGAATCCCGGTCGCGGCGGCTGCATTTCGATGGAGGCGAAATGTTGAGGCCCGTGTGCTGTGCGACGTCAGTGCACGTTAAAGAACCCCAGCTGGTCGAAATCTCCGGAGCCCTCCTCTATGGCGTCTCTCATAAGCATACCGCAGTTTTGGGACGTAAACCCCCACAAGGCATCACCAAGTTTCGCCACGAAGGAAGTTTTCGAGCGGCAGAAGCATTCAAGGAGCGACGACGTCCTCAGTGCTTACGCATAAGCGTGTTGTAGGAGGCAGATCGCTGTCAGTCCTGCACATATGTTCGCAGCAAGGCATATGCGACGACGGCCTGTGATGAGAAATCTTGGCAAGGTTAGAAGATAGGTAGCATCAATATGGGCGCCACATGAGACACACGGCACATTAAAATTCTATGTGCAGTCGAAGGCCACTAGACGATCTCTGTAAGCGTGGGGAACCGCAGTGACCTCCTCTTCTGTGGGTTGTGTCCTTTCACTGTACTGCTTGAAAGGGATGCAGAGTGATTCGAGCTAGGTTACTAGGCTCCAAGCTCTCGGTTAGTGCCAGTATTTCATTTCTCAATTTCCTCTTCAGCACGTGTGGCGTGCACTCGTGCATACAATGCGCTTGTGACGTTGCATATTATTTAATGGTTATTGTAAATCTGTTAGAGTCCCAGTACGCCATTCGTCGATGAATGCTCGCCATGCGTAGCGTCTGATTCCGTTTACACCTGTCAGGTGGTACCATAAGACTATATTAAAAAAAGCAAACTCAGAAACTAATGTTCGACAGATCGCAACTAACCGAAAAACACCAAGTATACCGGAACGGGAATATTGATGCAAGTCGAAATGAACATCTTTCGAAAGTGAGAAGGGAAGACAATCTTCAACAAGGTTATCTCACGCTTTCATTGATTTTTTTTTCTTCGAACGAGTAAGTGGGCGTGTTTTTGGACGAGGAAATGAACCGAAAAACAGACGAGGACACCAGCGTTGCCAGGTTGAAGGTCTCAATACAGATACAACTTTATAAAGCAATCTTAATTTGCCGTCGTCCCGTTCGTTCATTTCGAACGCACGTGTGGCGTTCACGCGCACGCTCCAACGACCCGCTTGTTTTCCGATCGAAAGCCCCCCGTGACAGCTTTTCTCATTGTGAACTTGATGGTGACATCCTCTTGAATACCTGACACACACAGCGCTCTGCAGCCTCTCGCTCCTCCTAGGTCACATGCACGACGGCTCGGCAGCGCTCAAGTGCTCGCGGCCCCATATATCCCCGAGCTTCCAAATGAGACACGCCCCGAGTTCTGCTGCCGACTATTTATTGCGTGCCAGGACGCCAGCTGGCGAACGGGCCGGCGAGTCGCTACACATCGGCACCGCTTTCCTTGCTGCTGTGACGAGCTGTCGCAGTAAAAGTCGGCGCTATCGTGGCTTACTATAGTCGCTTGAGCCTCCGGAACCCACACGGTCTTGGCGAACGGAGTGGCGGTCGTCGGCCTCGCACATTCGCTTTTCTCGAGCAAACTCGCCAGAAGTCGCAGGCTGCGCAAACCTTAAAGGGGCCCTGAAACGCATTTTACGCACATTGATTTTATTGTACTACCTTTGCTTTGTGTGGGACTTAATGATGACCGAAACACCAGTGAAAGAGGCGAAATCGAACCGCATTATACTTTAATTTGTACCCGAAATTGGTTTCCGCGCTGACTGCCCCGCCATACATCAACAGTTTTTCCGAGCGGATATGACATCACCATGCTTGCTTTGCTGCAGGTTCTGATTGGCCGGAAACAGTAGGAATAAAAATATGCATCCCACATGCTTACAATGCATCGAATATAATGAATTTCAAATTGAGGACGTGTTTTATGCTTGCTAAAGCTACTAAAAGGTACAAATTTGTGCATTGCAATTTCATTTTGCTTGTAACTGACACAAGGAGCGCTGTGCGTCCCATGTGGTTGTTGTGGTAGAAATGCCGCAGACGGCAACACGGTTCCGGTTCTGCAAGATGTAACCCGCGTTTTGATTGGAAGCATCGTGCACGTCTCAGGATGCCGATATCTGTCGTCTGCTTTTATTTTGAATTTGTGAGTTGACTAACACGTTTGCCCTCACTGATCTCGAAAATTCCTTTTGCATTTGCACAGAACAATACAAAGAACGCGTTTCGATGCAAAACTCCGCGAGTAAAGTATGGTTTCAGGGCCCCTTTAAACCCCACGCTTCGAGTGGGACCTGAACGAGGACTGCATCGTCGCCTGTGTCGGCTGTAGTTGGGTGTTGCCTTCATGAGGAGAATTTAATGGACGCGAAATGAAATACCTGGCAGTGTTTGCGTGGAATGATTGCAGCTACGAGAACACCAAACATACGTTGCCTATCTTCTCAGTAAAAAGACGGAAGTTTGGTGCCACTCATGCTGAGAGCAAGCAAACGGTAACATGCTCGCGGGCCAGGTATTGCCTTTGGTCTACAATATGGGAGAGTATTTGAGGAGCAATGAGATCCATGTATGTACTCATTCTAACCTTACCTTGCTCCACCGATGTCGGCTAAAGAAATTGCATTATTCACACGAGATAGATAGATAGATAGATAGATAGATAGATAGATAGAGAGGGAGGGAGAGAGAGAGAGAGAGAGAGAGAGAGAGAGAGAGAGAGAGAGAGAGAGAGAGAGAGAGAGAGAGAGAGAGAGAGAGAGAGTTCTAAGCTCCCTGCTTCAGGAGAGAAGGACAACTGAATGCCTGTCCTTCACTCATGGCACAAATGCGCAAAACGCATAACATATTCCCCTTTCTTCTGCCTGGCGCCGGCCAGGGGCCAGTAGTGGTCTCATTTCATTTCGAGCACCATTAATGTCTTTTTGTAATGGTGGCATCCAAGTCATATGAGCGCGTCACCGCGCGCTTACATGCATGTCCCTGCGGACGAGTGCATACATTAGTACGGTGGCCGTCGCAGATGTTCGTGTGTCGGCGAAGGATTAACGCGCGATAATACCGCTTCCTAAGCTTCGCAGAACCAACTATTTTGCGACATTGAAGAACAAGAAAACGCCTGCTGTAGCGCAGGCTGCGCGACAGTGGGTGTCACTAGAGGCTGGCTGCTAGTGGAAAATTTCACTTTCTATAATCTGTACGTGGGTGGAGCTGATGGCGAACTTCAATTAGGGGCCTTTGGCTGCGTGGGCTGGGAATACGGAAGCCTTCTAGTCAACACCGGTAGCTACGAGCACTGCAGCTGGTGAAACAGTGGCGAAAGAGCAAAATGAACGCTTGTAGGCGTATAAGTAGCCGAGGAAACGAGATGAGCCAAGTAAAAGAGCAGTATAGTTAACAGATACACGCGAGTGGCTTCGTTAGGAGACTATTTAAGGGAATTTACGTCTTCGTTAAGGCTCAGGGAGCTCCAACCAATTCAACCAGCTCATTCATCTGCTGGAAGTGCAGCGACATGGGTATCTATCTATCTATCTATCTATCTATCTATCTATCTATCTATCTATCTATCTATCTATCTATCTATCTATCTATCTATCTATCTATCTATCTATCTATCTATCTATCTATCATGCCGTGTTTCAGAAAAATTTTACTCTGTGAATGTGGCAGGAGTACAAAGACAAAGGAATGGGGTTCGTGACGTCATATTAAAGTTTCGGCGCGGCATTAAAGACGACGCTTTGACCTAGATTTTCTTTTCTAATGTTTAACGTAAAATAACAAGATTCAACGATAGAGTCTCCGAAGAATAGCCTGCAAGTCTAAACCACTGCAGTGTTTTACTTTAGTATCCATTTAAGCTAGCTTACGGAAGAGTACCGCCATTTAGGACTGAACGTCTTTCCATTTAATCAAGTTATGAGGCCCGTGTACCGTGCGATGTCAGGGCACGTTAAAGAACCCCAGCTGGTCTGAATTTCTGGAGCCCTCTACTACGGCGCCTCTCATAATCAGATGGTGGTTTTGGGACGTAAAACCTCAGAAATCATAGTAAATCAAATTATGTAATCAAGTTACCGCACCGTGCGCGCGAAGGTATGTGTGAAAATGAGTGTACGGACGCGAACGCATTACGTCCCGTGGTTCGTGCGCAACGTAGAAACTGTTCGTCTGGAAAGTCCAAGATGGTGGAGCTGGTAAAGAGTTCATATGGGAACATCCTTGCTATGTAGGCAAGTGCAGTCGACTGCGTCTAGGACATCTGCGTCGGAAGGAGCAAGAGAGACAGAGAATTGTAATGAAATCACACGAGAGAGAGAGAGAGAGGGAGGGAGGGCGAGAGAGAATGATTGGCAGAGATCTTACAAAAATGCGTACAGCGAGGCAGCGGGTGATTGGCAGGAATCGCCCAAAAATACGCGCGCTGTGTAAGCTCGAAGCACCCGCTGTCGTGACTGTCATTCAGGAAAACACAGGACACGCCTCTGCAGATATGGATCTGACAAGGAGGCACGAAAGAAACGTCACTGGTTTTTCTTTCTTTTGTTCTACGCCTTCTCAGAGGTTGCGCTTCTGTGCAGGCAAGTTCACCACGAGTTGTTGACACGGGCTTTCAAGAAGTGACGTGTTCTTTCGTTGCGTGGCTTCCGAACCGAGTTATCGAAGAGTGTGGCGGAACTGTTGTTAGTCACTGCTTTCTGGCAGCAACTTACTTGAAAGTAGAACTGTAGTTCGAGATTTTTCTTTCTTTTTTTTTGTTATAAAGACACTTTCCTCGATATTATTGATGGAAGCACGTGTCTTGTTGAGACAACGTGCTAAAACTCGGAGAACACAGACATGGTAGATAAAGAAAAACTGAACAAAAGTGTGAACGAAAAGAAGTTAGGCATGCATTGCACGCGCGTACCATATTTCGGGGTGAACGAATTTGAATGCGAGAACGTCAGGCGCCTGATTTAGGCATGCGTGTCGGTTCAACTGTGCGTCATATACGTGTTCGAAGCGCTTGCGTAGGCGTTAGTAAGGAGCTCAATCTAAGATAGCAATCGCAAAAAAAAAAAATGAAAAAAGAAGGAAAAGTCAAGATGACGTGAGCGCGAGCGAACAACGACGCTATCGGTCAAAACGCCAATCACCTTCAAGCCTTAGATACAAGATATTAGTTAATGCTTGTTTCAGAAAGGGAACGTTGGCTTTTTCACGGCGGAACTGTCTTTGCCTCACATGCGCCATAGTGGCAGTAGTAGCCGACGTCCGCTTAAATGACATTGGCTGAACCGGCAGGTCGGGTGATCCCACTCTAACCAATCAGAGGTAAGCGCGCGTGTTTCAAATTCAGCGGCGGTATCCAGAGGAGGCGAAATAACGAAAGTTCATAAACAGAATTTCTTGCATCTACTGGGGGTTCGAACCCAGGACTACGCAAAGGCAAGTGTTTTAACCACTACAGATACACGCCTTTGCTTGTGAGATGCGTACGCATATGTACCATGTGAATACATTGATTGGGTTTTGTACCGAAGAAAGGAAATGAAGAAAGAAAGACGGAAATAAAGAACGAATGAGAGAAAGATAAAGAAAGACGGTAAGAAAGAAACAAAAGTTCTTGCCAAGGTTCCGAAGGCGAGAATTGCTGCAAAGGCTGCACTGCTGCGACGCGATGCGTCGCAACAGTGTAGCTGACTATGCGTCGAGCATACGTAGCGTGCTTGCTTGGCACATTGTGGGCCTTGTTTCTTTTCGGAAACTGTGAAATGGCTGTTTCTGAAAGAGCCTCTTCCATAAATATAGCGCCAAGTGAGGCTTCCTTTAAGTTAGTACATCGGCGGATCTTGGGCTGTGACGTGTTCATGAAGTCACAGTGACGTCATTTGATGACGCCACCGGGCTATTTCGGAAAGTCTCTTGAAGTCTCGGGAAAACTTTCTCGCGCAAGGGTCGCGGAGGGGGTCGGCAGCATAGCCACTTAATCCCTAACAACTAGCAGGTGCACCAGTCCCTTTCCTGCAACGCGGCACTGTTTCGCTCGCTTCTTCTCGTACCAAACCACAACCGCGCTGGAACTCGAGCACTGCTCTGGCGTTGCAGCGTTGCTAAACTTCGTCGTCTTTAACGTCGAACGACGCCCACGGCTCTCCTTTGTCTTTCTCGCGGAGGCTTCGCATTGCGTCCTAATACGCGCAAGAAACATGGCCCGACCGATAAATACGACACCCAGCTTCGAGCGCGGAGGCAGCGTGCAAGCTGTCTCCGCACTTGGCGCGCCCGTTGAGCGGCGGTGGCTTTGCAGGTGGTTCCGTTATATACGACACCGGCGGATCCCTCGGGGGAGCAGTTCGGCTCGGTCGACGGCCACAGGCAACGACGCGGCGATGCCTGCTACTTTCCCGGCGTCCGCTGCGAGGGAGCCGACCCCTTTTGTTGCGCTCGCCCTGAACGGCGTTCGAGAGGCGCGTGGCGTTGGGGGCGAATTGCTATTTGCGGCGGAGGCGATTAATAAGGTGCATGTCGGCCGCCTTGCCGCGAGTCTGCCTTTAGCGATACGCTTTCTTTCTTTCTTTCTTTCTTTCTTTCTTTCTTTCTTTCTTTCTTTCTTTCTTTCTTTCTTTCTTTCTTTCTTTCTTTCTTGTCATTTCGCGTCAGCCGCTAAATTGCCCTCACCGCGGAGGAGAAGCGAGTGCTTTACGGCGATCGCCGACCGTTGCGCAATGAGTGAAATGTGGAGAGCTGCTTCTTTCGTGTACGCAGAGTGGATGCCTTTCTCGCCACCGGCAGGTTCGGCGTGGCAACAAATTCGCTTGTCTTCGAGGCCCGGCAGCACCTCTTCGCTAGATTCTCTTTTTGTGGAGGGATCGGATGCGTCCGAAGACAGTGGCCGGCACGTGGAGGATATAAGCATTACGTATCGAAGGGCAGCACGTGTTGGGCGCTGAGTGGTGCGCTCTCCCCGCTCTCCGTAATCTTACGTCACAATAACCTCGCACGGTGACAGAGTTGTCGACTGCTGCGATAGGACAAACCACGGTATTAGTTTTGCTCACTTGATAACAAACGGTGATGATGATGACGACATCATAGTCTTAATCATCATTATCATCATCGTTCAGTATTGTACACCCGGATAATCAACAAACCGTAGAAACAACGCTGATCGGAAACTCTCTACTAATGTGTTCAAGCTTACCATGTCTTGCGCGAGGTAATTTAATAAATTCCTTAGTTGCATCGTGTGACTTAAACCCATGCCATTCTGGACTGCGTCTCCCATTTCTTGGTAGATATTCTGTAGCTTTAGACCGACTATCTTTCATACGCATTATGTAGCGGTGTTCGTGCCTTTCATCTTAACGTCGGTTATTGTTAGAAACACGCTATTAAAGACTTCAAGCTCGCTTGAATTGCAGCCTTCACCTCACACCACTCTGTGACGCAGCAAAGCCACAGTTGCAAGGCAAGGCTCATAGGTTTCGAGCGACCATTCAATTTTAACGAGCTTGTAAGCCCGGAGACGCGCGTCCGCGTACGCATTTATTCCGTTTCACAGCTGAGAACTGCTGTCGGTAATAAAGCCAGTGCTTGAACGTTGCCGTGGCGTTATCGGCACCATGGAGACTTCGGTGAAAACACGCTGCTCGTGGCTTTAATGAAGCTGTACGTTGAAGCCCGATACGTACGAGGTAAACAAATCGAACGCAGAGAAATAGGAGAAGGGAAAGACCTTTCCCGTGGCTATAGTTTCACTCGCAGCAGGAAAGAACGAAAAAGTTATGCAAATGCGCGTGCTTGCACTTTAGCGCTCAAACGCTTATCACATCAACGTGTCAAACAAACCTTATTGATTGCCAAACCTTGATACCGATGAATCACTATTAAAATCTTGGCATCTCCCAGCGAATACGCACAATGAAACAAACCGGGTTACTAACGAAGACAGATTGCGCCGAACTTTCGTGGTTGGTAGTGGTGAGTCAGCACAAAAAAAAAAAGGGGGGCAAAAAAAAAAAAAGAAGAAGCTATCAGCGTTTTAATAAGTTATCCGTGTTCCAGAAAGGATTGTGGGGCATTGTACAACGGCGCTTTCTGGTGGAAGTGACCGATCGGAGCCAGCGACTTGTAAGCGGCGGCAGCAGCAGCAGCAGCAGCAGCAGCAGCAAACGCATTTTCTTATGCTGTACGGTCCCATTTATTCATTTATTTATTTGAATACTTGGTGCCACCTGAGGGACAGTTCTTGAACGATTCCTTTATTAGTTCGCGGTAACAACAGCATAAAGTGAACATGAAGGTGAAACAAACAATACTTGCTGACAAAATGAGGACTTGGCATGCTAGATTTTTACTTTGTTTTAGATGAAGAAAGACCGGCTAGCGATTCCAAATGCTTGATATTCTACTCGGGAAAGAAGAAGGAAATAACACCGTGTCACAAAACAGTCACTTCAGGCAAACAATAACAGAATCATCATCATCGGCCTATCTTAGGTCCACTGCAGGACGAACGCCTCTCCCAACGATTTCCGATCCACCCTATCCTGAGCGAGTTATAAAGTGCCAAAATAACAAGAGGCTTCATCGAACAACAATGTCGACTAGCTAGTAATTAGACAAGAGGACTTGTCTTCGTCAGCTCTGTCATGGCGAAGACAAGTCCTCTTGTCGGAGTGGGGCTTACAGGGATGTTCCTCGTTCAACGTGTCAGACACTTCTAGGCGTGACCCTTCCCACCGTAGGTCTCTAAATTCATTCATGAGTCCGCTCACGCAGACCGACTCAAGCTCAGATCGACCACTCAGTATGAGTTTGAGTGAGTACAGCTTAGCAAAAATTTCGTGAAATTGAGCTGGAGTGACCTTGGCTGCGCAAGTTGAATGTGAGTTTCAATCTCAGCCTTGTTGAACGGGAAATTCGTGAGTCTGAGTCCGAGTGAGCTCGATAGAACTGAAGAAACGGCCATTTTGAGTCCGAGTAGTTCCGGCTGAGTAAAATTTTGGTGAGCTTGAGTCTGAGTGAGTTTGGTGGAGCAGTATATTTGATATTCGTGCGTCTGAGAATGAGCCCGACTGAGTTGGATATCGGTGAATATGAGTAGAGTGAGCTCTGAACGAAGGGTACGAGTCCGAGCGGCCTTCAATTAATTATTTTACCGACTTAATTGCAACAACACTCGATTCTAGTTGTAGATCTAGGGCAAGTGACTTGGTGCTATAGCTATTCATGCGGTGTCACGGGTAGCGAGTTTTGTAGCATCCGCCACATGCTTGGCCGTCAGGTATAACTCATAGACTCCCATTATCGCGCGTCTAATAATCACATCATGATTTTCGCACTAGAACCCAATAATTACATTGTAGTATCTGTGCTGTTCCGGTGGGCCTGAGATAGCCCGTTTCAATTGAATTTCAGAGGCTTTGAGCCATAGTTAAGGAGAATATTGGTGAGATTGAGTCAGAAAGTAGAGTTGTGCGAATAGGAAAATTTTGAGTGCTAAGCGAATTCGAATATTTTTCGAATAATTTTCGAATATTTCTTCACTAATACCATGTCAAATTAAGGAGAAATGTTCTGCTCAACATGGGCAAAAGTATTTATTGCATGAATAGTGTACTGCCACAGTATCCTTCTAAAGTCCTGAGGAACAGTCCAACAGAGAAATGCGCAACAGAAAGCTGAGCTAACTTCTCCGCAGTATGCGAGTGTTAACTTCTCCGCAGTATACAACTGTCAGCTTCGTCGCAGTACGCAAGTGTTACGCGGCAAAGCAGACTACGTGCGGGAATGGGCCACGACACACAACATAGCGTGTTTTCTTCCCGTTAATTACCAACTTCGAATAATTCGAATAGTCAAATTTGAGTGCGAATTGAATCGAATAGCAAACGCGGTTCGAAAATTATTCGAAATTTCGAATATTCGCACACCCCTACCAGACAAAGTCCGGCTAAGCAAAATCTGGTGAGTCTGAGTGCGAGTCTTAAAAGAAAATTGATACGTCTGAATTCGAATGAGTCCAGCTGACATAAAAAGAAATCTCGTGAGTCTCTGTATGAGTGAGCTCTGCCGAGTAGAATTTTGGCGAGTCCGAGCTCTATTGAGTTCAACGTACGAAGTATATTTATTAAGTGAACCTAAGGGAGTCTCATAAACTTTGCCTACATCTGCTTGCCACTGTGAAGAGACGCCGGAACGGATACTGGGTTTTGTGCTCGCTTTATCAACCAACGTAATGTTTATCGTAATTTCTTTGTCAACGCGGCGACAGACCACTTTAAAAGAAAGAATTTTCGGACCATGACCCTACGCATGACAGGTCAGTGAAACTACGCAGGCGCTGCTGTTGTTTTTACCTACGACCGGGTTCTGTGGTCGCTCATAGGGAGGCAATGAACAAGGCAAGGACAATGGACAAGGTGTGTGTTGGCATGATCGAGTCGCAACCTCATTTCTCTTCTTTATTTTTGTCCTTTGGTCCCTTGACCACTTTTCACCAGAACAGCGTAGCCAGCCGGACGTGCGTCTGATTGAACTCCACAGATTTTTTTCTCTCTCCTTCCTCCTGCTTTTCCGTTTAATGGCTCCTCATCACTTCAAGTCGCCATCTTCGTCTGTAGTTCTACCTCTTTGAAAGCACTAAATGAAGGGTCACAGCGGGACCAAGCACCATAAGCACGGATTAGTTAATCGGTGCAGTCAGCAATACGCGATGGCAGAATCTGACTCACAACTCGTAGCACATGCAGGCGACAAAAATAGCGTATGGCCACGGCCGCTCTCTATGTAGCAGCCGGGGTATGGCTACGCCTGATAAATTAACTGTCTAATGCGGAACTGGCCAAACCTCTACATTGCTCACGTAAATTCTACTATGTCGATTGATACGAAACACCTAACAAAATTCGGCAATGACGTTATCAAAAAAAAAAATGCTCGCCTTCATACAAACAGCGCCCCTACTGTGAAACCTGAGAAAGTGCGTTGCACGGGCAACCTAACGATGCCCCATGCACACCGGAGAAGTGCCGTGGGAGGAGAAATCGCGTGCTCGGTGAGGCGGTGGCGCCCTCTCTTGCGCGTCGCGGGTGTCGGCGGAGAGCGTGAACACGCGACAGGAGGAGGCGACGGTCGCCGACAAGGAGAGCGCCTAAAGCGCTACGGATTTAAAACAGGCGCGGGTTATTTGGCACTGTAGCGCATTTGTTATTACATTTGAAAACGAAGTTGCACTGCAATATGCTACGGCAACAGGAGCTCAGCTCTCGCCTGATAGCACGGTTGACTCGTGGCTCTCTATAGTACATGATGCTGGTTTCATCGTCGTGTGACGCACTTCGAAATTCTTACGTAATATTCATCGTCTACCCATAATTATTCGCGCACGCCATTCGAGCGAGCTCCTCTGCATCGAGGGTTGCTTGTCTGTGTGGATCCTATCTACACCACATGTTATTCCTTTTCCTCTTCTGTAACCTTGCTACTATTATTCCTTACTTCGCTACCTCCTCCGCGATCACGCGTCTTTTCTCCACCCGCTTCTATTAAAATCTACCTGGATGATTTCACATTTGTAAGCAAAGTGCTACAAATGCGTACCGATACCCACCTGTCCGTACCCTCCTTTTCATTCTGGATCCAATTATAATAGGCGCTGTTTTTCCCGGAGAGTGAGATTTCAGTGCCAGCACAATTTCATGGCTCCGTGCGAGCCCGTCGAGCCACACATATGAAACTGCCGATGCAAACAAGAGCGTCGACTGAATCGCGGCGCTGCTGCGAAGTAGGACGAAATGGAATTACGGCAAAGCGGAAGTTCCCTTTACCGTCACGGTGAAGTAGAGAGAGAGAGAGAGAGAGAGAGAGAGAGGACAATTCGGAAGTTGTGCGTGAAAGTAAAGCAACAGAAGAGTGGCATCCTAGCACTAAAGACCGAAAAAACAGCCTCGCTTTGTCCCCATGCCACGTGTGGAAACCTGAGCTTATTTCTCATGCAATAACTGTTTATGTATGTATATATATACCGGTACACCGACGGTTTCCTACCTGTCACTGGAGAGACCTTTGTGCTGCCGCTCCGGCTGTTTTCCCCTTGTAATCCGACACCTATATACGGTTTGGGACAGATGAGACGTAAAAAAAAGTGTCTCATGCTCACGCGTCGTGACCTGTGCGCTGTTCCGCGGCGCCCGTGGAGGCCCCTTTAATTACTCATTTAGGGCCGTTTTATCTCTTCTTTTTTGTTACACTCGCAATTTATTATAGGAATCAGCAGTCAATTGATGGAGCACGTGTCATCCTGGAAATTATGCAGCGTTAGGAAAGCTACAGGTGACAGGTCGGAGATTGAACTAATGCTAATGAGGGCTTGTGTCCATGTGCAACTGCCTTTCCGCGTTAGGCCGACGAAAGCGGAGCGTCAGTCCCTAGCCCCTGTTTGAATTCGATCCTCCCTATGCAAGGAAATCCGGTGACTCGAGTATCCAGGTTGAGGTGACTTGGGCGAAGACTGGCGTGCTTGTTAACACTTGAATCATAAATAAACATAGAAAAAAATCTGAATGCCTGGGTTATTACCTGTCAAAACTACACATAACATACGACTCGCACCGAAGCGGAGTGCCCGGGTAAACATTTACCCCACTGGGTTCTGGGAACACTAAAGATAGCCTAGACATGATGTTAGCGGGCAACCGTGCCTTGGCGCTAGTGAAGTAGACGCAGGTAGACAAGTTGGTAGAATGGGCGAGGGTGGCGATGCAGCTTTGTTGGTTACTCATTCCTGTGCGAGTTGAGCGCATAAAAAGAACACACTGGCGCGTCCTAGCGCCAGTGTCTTCCTTTTGTGCGTGTCCCTTTTATGCGCTTAACTCGTACCCGGTAGAATGGGCGTCTATTATTATTGCGCGCGGCGATATAATTGCTGTTTAAGAAAAGAGAGAAAAAGAAAGAAGGTAAGGGAAACCAAAGGTAGCTGTGGGCCACAGCTGAGGCAAGGATTGATAAGTGATGCACTTATACGACCATAAAATCATTTTTTATGGCATCGGATAGAATGAACACAAGAAACACAAAATGGGAGCGTGCTGCCCATTAATAACGCATGCAGTGAAACCACGTTTTTTTCTAAGCCATTGTTTTTTCGTATGTCCGGAAACATTGCGTGGAATAGCCATAATTCCCAGGCCGCAGCCGAAGTCCACGATGCGAATATACTCTGCAGGCATAGATGCATCATGGGGCGAGTGCTTCAGACGCGTTCCAGACTCTTCCGTTTTTGACCCCCGGGTCCGTGTGATAAAAGGTGTCACGGCCACCATAGACCGAAACTCCCGAAGACAAACTTCCTCCAGCTGGGGTAGATTGCAGGGAAGTAAAGCACGGACCCGCTGGTGTACTAGTGCAAGTGGGTTTTGTCTGAGCATCTACCGAGTCGGTAGGAAATCTGGAAGGTCGGAAGTAAACCAGGCCTCCAAATATAGTTAAGTCGACTTTATGGCAGCGCTTGAGTGCGACATTTTTTGCAACCTGGCTCGTGTCTTGACGAAAATACCAGATAAGTTATAAGAAAGAAAAAAAGGAACCCCACAACAGCAGCAAAATACGGTAGGCCAGAAGCATCGTGATAAAAAGAAGGAAAGATGGCTAAAACTAGTTTCGCCGAGCGCACCACGTAATTTTCGTGTAACGAAAAAAAAAAGAGAAAGAAAAGCCTGTTTACTTGCTTCCTCTCGAATATTTCTCTACGCCATTCCCAGCAGGTTCTTTGTCCACTACAGGGACAATGCTCATAGCAGTGACTTTCAATGTACCCTGTCCTGCACAAGGTAATTCTGTTTTGAGCATGCGAATCCTTAATATTGTAACGTTCCGGCCGTATCCCCGCAAGATAGAGGCAGTCAGTGCCTTTAAGCTACCCCAGTCTCTGGAAGAAGTGCGGAACTTTCTGGGGTTATGCTCCTACTTCCGACGTTTTGTGCCCAGATTCGCGGACGTTGTTTGCCCGTTGACCAACTTCTTACGAAAGGACAGCCCATACGAGCGGACACCTGAGTGCGACGCAGCACTCAGGTGTTTCGTTGTTACCTCTACGGGCGACCGTTCATGATCGTACCGACCATCATTCCTTATGTTGGCTTGTTACCCTCCGTGACCCGTCTGGCCGCCTAGCACGCTAGGCTTTGCGGCTCCAAAAATGACTTCGTTGTTGTGTACAAAAGTGGAAGACGCCACGCTGGCGCGGATTGTCTATATCGCCTTCCTTTGTCCACGACAGAGGATGATCCTGACTCACTCGACAACTGCCTTGCTGCTGTCTCCGACAGGTTTCCTGACGCTACCTTCTCCCAGCGGGGACAGCGCAGTGACTTATCTTTAGAACCGCTGTTTGCCGATGCCTACAGTCCCAAAGCCAGTGGTCGCTTTTGTAGTCGCGACGGACTGCTATACAAGACAAATTACTCAAGAAGCGGAGCGCGTTATTTACTCGTTGTTCCAGAAAGTCTGCATTGTGACGTTCTGCGTGTCATGCATGATGATCCGACTTCAGGACGCCTCGGCTTCATTCGCACCTTGCATCGAATACAGGAACGTTTCTACTGGCCTAAGATGCGACACTCTACAAAACAATATGTGTCGAGCTGCGATAAGTGCCAGCGTCACAAGCGACCTACATGCGCTCCACGTGGCCTTCATCCTGTGGCACCGCCCACTACTCCTTCCGAGCAGGTTGGTGTCGACCTGCTAGGACCGTTTCCACGCTCCTCAAACAACAACCGTTG
Organism: Hyalomma asiaticum; assembly: GCA_013339685.2. Taxonomy (NCBI): domain Eukaryota; kingdom Metazoa; phylum Arthropoda; class Arachnida; order Ixodida; family Ixodidae; genus Hyalomma; species Hyalomma asiaticum. The sequence goes on from CM023482.1 coordinate 98,334,897, forward strand.
GGTTATTGTCTGTCCTCTACAGCTGCTCGCGTCGCTGTATTCTTGCTACGCTTCGTATTTCTTCGCTATGGTCCGCCTCGCGTAATAATCAGCGACCGCGGTCGTCAATTTCTCGCCGATGCTGTTGAGGAACTGCTCCATCTCTGTAACTCGCAGTTCCGCCACTCAACACCACACCATCCACAGACAAATGACCTCGTTGAGCGAACAAACCTACCTTAACTAACATGCTGACCATGTATGTGTCATCCAACCACAAGAACTGGGATGAAGTCTTGCCGTTTATCACCTATGCCTATAATACGCCAAACACGAAGCCACGAACTTCACCCCCTTTCTACCTGCTGTACGCTCGATCGCCAAGGAGCTCCCTCGATACTATCCTCCTGTTTACACTCCATACGGAGGACACCGTTGCCGAAACATTGTGCCGCGCAGAGGAAGCCCGACAAATCGCTCGTTTACGTACTCTGGCATCACAGTATCGTTCCAAGGAGGGATATGATCGTCGCCACGACGCGATCTCATTCCAAAAGGGTGATTTGGTCTGGCTGTGGACTCCACAACGTAAGCGTGGGTTATGCCAAAAATTCTTGGCTCAGTATATCGGTCCTTTCACAGTCCTAGACCGAATCACTGATCTAACGTACGTGGTGTCACGTGTAAGGTCACAAGGACGCCGATCTAGCACTACCCAAGTTGTGCACGTAGCACGCCTCAAGCGGTATCATCCTACCACTCAGCCCTGACACCCCACGGTGGGCTTCGTCTGCGAATCGAGGAATGTAACGCGCCATGGTCGGGGTAGAAACGAAGAAGAGGACAACGGATCTCTTCTGGTGTGGAGCGCAGAACGACTAGGACTCGCCTGTCTTCCCAGACTCGCACCTATCATTTGCCAATAAGCGCGTCTCGTCCGTAACAATATCATCAACACACCTAACTCTCAGCTGAGTCGGCTGTTTCTTATTCCTTGGTATCCATCCCCTGGCTGATACTGATTACCTAATGTCTGTCCTCTGCATCTTGTGGCCAGACCGCGTTAATTTTTCTCCCTTGACGTCAACAAGAAAATCTGTTATCCGTGTTTGTTCTCCGACCATTTATGCTGTCTTCCGATGTTGCAAAGTTACGCCACGATTCCCCTTTTCGATCACACACTGCGTGGTCCTTAACCTTTTCTCAAGTTGGTTTGCTTTGCTTCAAGCTTCATTCCTATCATTTGTATTGACAGGATAGTACACTTTTCATTTTAGGGACAGGAATTGCCTGTCCTAGGTTAACGAATGTCTGCCGTATGTGCTCCGGTTCATCTTTATTGTCCATTGTACTTTTTTTATCATTGCTCCATTGCATTTTCAAGCAGATCAATGGCCCCTAAGATCTTATTTTTATCCAAATTCCATTGTTTCAAGACGCTTGGAAGACAAGGTATAGTTAGTGCTGAGAGATACACCGAGGGTTCCGCCAGTTTTGAAAAAAAAAAGACATCGTCATTTTGAATGCTGTACAGAAACGCATTTAAACGTACACGTGCTTAGATGTTACAGGGAAAGTTATCGGGATTCTTGCATGGAGGGGAAGAAAAACAAGCAAAACAAATATAACTTTAACGCAACGTCACATAATTTCGATAGCAAGCCAAGCTCCTCTGACGCGTTGTGTCAGGTCCCTCCCGGGTAGGCTTAGGCCTACATTGTTGCTGGACCGCTCGAGGTTTTTTGGACCCGGTAGCTGCTTAGTGACGCTTGAACGTGCATTATTTGCAGCGTGCCTATCCTGTGGTTCCAGTGAGGCACTTTGAAATCTTATTTTAGAGTGCCGCGCATACGTTTCGCAGCGTACATCGCGAATTAAGGAGTATAGACGCCTTAGTGTGCAGTGCACGACCGTTGACGATTACCTGTTCTCAAAGGGTAGTGCTTCTCGACGGGACCAGGCCCATAGAGCATTATTAACGTTTCTTGACGCTACCGGTCTGGCGTTTCGTTTATAGTCATATTTTGTTTTTGTTGCGTTTTGTCTGTGTATTCGTATGTTATTACTTTGTATTTCTTTCCCCTTTCTTGCCCCTCTCCCTCTCCCTCTTTTCCTTCTTCTAAAAGAGTAGGCAGGCGGTGTCCGGTGACAGTTGTTAGCCTGCTCTAATGTCGTGTCCTTGTGCCGTACATGTTTACATGCCAAATAAACAAAAAGTAATCACGTAACCACAACCTATTTCCCACGATTCGTTCCTCTGAATATTTTTGACTAAGCTTCAAGACTGTCACCTGACGCCCTCTCCTAGCTCATTTCCACCCTCCCTCGATACATAGAAAATGTTGCAGAAAAAGCAATGTCTGAAATGACTGATTGATTTCTGTTGTTTTACGTCCCAAAACCACGACATGGTTACGAGAGACGCCGTAGTGTAGGGCTCCGGAAATTTCGACCACCTGGGGTTCTTTAACGCGCAGTTTAAAATGGGAATTTCCGATCATGGGAATGCAAGTTTCGCTACCTGCTATGGGAAATCACTACTATATTGCGTAATTCGTCGAAGAAAAAAAATAAAACATACGATTCGCAGCTGTATCAAAAAAAAAAAATTCCAAATACAGATGGAAATCCCTGGCGCAAGGGAATTATCCCTGGTACTTGCACAGAAATAATATTTGGCCGCAAGTGAATATGTGAGCCAAATAATATTTGGCTCACATGTTCACAGGAGCTTCACTGCTGATTATCAGCGTTTTATGAGTGCCTTCAAGCAGCACTGAAAGGTATCTGTGAACAAATAAAAAAAAGAATATAACCTCAAGACGTTAGCAGTAAAAGCGTTTCGTAAGAATTTTACGAGCCGATATGTGTAACGGTTCGTTGCAGCGTAGCTCCAGGCATATCCTTGTCGTTTTTAGCGAGGACAAGTAACAACGCGATCGTTATTGCACTAGGAAAGTATTCTCAGCGCGACGGCATATGAACAAGGAAGAAGACGACACAATGCACTGCCATACAACAATCTTTATTTCCACGCCTGTAGCATGTGCTTGTATGCAAGGGAGGGCGTAGCTTGAAAAAACGAAACTATGAAAAACAACAACAAATAAAAGGTGAGTATTGGCTTTCGTACAACAGGCATGTCAAATAACTATCAAAACTCGAAAGAAAAATGACTAACTATTGGTATGTGTTAAGAAATATAATTTAGCTAAGAGCGAATAGCTACGGAGGGATGAGTGACGCAGGCACTTCGCAGTTTTATGATATGGTAAGCTTCTATAAGTTTGCGTCTGAGGTGCGAACTATTCTTAGCCAAAACGTGTGCACTAGTAAAGAAAGGCACGCAGCCGAAGTCTCTACAATGAATATCCGAATGCTTTTGTTTTTTATGGACAACATTCTGGTACTCATTTTGGCGCTCATTTAGGCACCTACCAGTTTGTGCAACATATTCAGCACCACATGTCAAGGGGATCCAGCAGACCACAGCTGCGGCACAACGCACAGAGGGATCTCTGCTCTGTGTACAGTGCAAAGACTTTTGTGCCGTGCCGAGTCGTTGACACGCTTGCAGTCTGGCTAGCTTCTCCAGAGCTCAAAGTACCAGCGCGGCACCAGCACGCAGCCCGATTTTTTAGGCGATGTGACAAATCGTGAATGTACAGGATCATATCCTTTTCCTTTCGATTTTTTTATAGTTATTTTGACATGCCTGTTGTACAAACGTCCGTCCTCGCCCTTTTATTGGTTGTTCTTTTCATCGTTTCCTTTCTTCCAGCTACGCCCTCTCTTGCATATAAGCGCACGCTGCAGGCGTGGCAATAAAGATTGTTGTAAGACAGCGCACTGTGTCGTCTTCTAGTCCTTGTGCAATCACGCTGAGAATGCGTTCCCATGAAATTCCAACAAGCCCAAGCCTTGTCGTTATTGCACTGCTTTAACCGTACGCTTTTCGCCTGAATTAAATCGGACGCGAACGGCTACTCCACTTCTATATATGTCCTCGTCCTGCACACAAACGTACACGGATGCCGAACACGTCAGAAATAAAGCAAAGGGAATGCTTATAAATAGTCAATAGAAATAGAGATGCTTATACACTCCAGACAGAATCAGAAACGTTTACATTTTGGGTGCAGTTCATATAACCCTTGTTTGAGTTTCTGTTGACGAAATGCGGACACTTTGTGCCCAGGTTCGACGAGTCATCTCAGCTATGTGGGACGCGTCTGAAGTCGTGGCACCGACCGAAACCCAAGGTCCTGTTGTCTGCCCGCACAGGGGCGATCACGTGGCTTTCTCGTGGACGCTGGTAAAGTGCTTCGCCGTCGTCTTTCTAGGGTAAGCACCGCTTTCCAGTTTTGACGCTTTCCTTATACACGAGTGAGGAAGGTAACATTGCAGAGATGCATTACTGATGCGTCTCAATATTTTCCGCTACAACAGTGGCATAAATTTAATGCATCGTTGAAAGAGTATTCACTGCCTGCTTCCACCTAAGAAACGCGTGCTTGACCATTCTTACGTTAACGAAAGAAAGAAGGGGAATAGGTTGAAGGATCCGCGTTTTTTAGAATAAATGGCAAGGGTGTGCAAACATCAAAATTTCCGAATACTACTCAAATACGAGTGTCCAGCTTCGAGTACCGAATCGAATATCAAGGCTCAAATGCGCCTTCAATATTATTTTATTTAACATTTATTTAACACATAATTATGTAGAGAAAATACGCCAGTAAATTTCCTGCCCAATATATATTGCTATCAGGGACACATTGTCTGCACTAACTTGTCAAATGTAATGATAAAAAAAATTACAGCATATCCACGGAGTGAATGATGATGAGTGGGCGAAGCTCGGGATGTGCATCGTAGATCGTGCCGAGTTCCGGATTAATTTAGTTAACGCGCATGCTACGAATCCTCACGGTTCAACTATGCACAATGCACAAGTGAAATCTCCCACCGGCACTTCATTGCAAGTCAAGATCCAGTGTATATATATATATATATATATATATATATATATATATATATATATATATATATATATATATATATATATATATATATATATATATATATATATGGGTTTTGCCGGTGAACGCTTCTCCAACGCGAGCAGTCGGTATTTCTCAATCAAGAAACTCGCTATGAGACGCTGCCTGCGCCAACGTTGTCTCTCGCGTTTGCCGGGGCAGTGTCGAGTTTGCCGGGGAGCGCGTGGCTCCCGGCGCTCGCGGCGAGGGCGAGCGCCAGGTGCCACGCGCTCGCCCTCGGCGCGTGCGTGCGCTCCAGGCAGGCACGCGCCGGTGGCTACCTACTACTACTACTACTACTACTACTACTACTACTACTACATACATCGGGGACGCACGAAATGGCTGCTAATGGGGAATGAGAGACAGAAGAATTCGGCTTTTAGTTAACGCGCACGCTGCGAATTTTTTATTGTTCAACAACGCACAGGAGAAATCTCCCACCGGCACCACCTTGGAGGTCAAAGCGTAAGACTGGTTACGCACTACTACGACTACGACGAGGGACGAACGGGTGCCGCTTTAAGGAGCTTCGCCCCTAAAAATTGCAGCATGAATCAAGTAACAAAAGACGCGAAAGCCTACCATGAATGAATATTAGTTGCTATACACATGGTCAGGCCGCGGCAGTGCATGCTTCCCCGCACAAGGAGGCGGCTGCGAATGACAGGGCAGCACGTTCTGGTTACCTGTTGAAAAAGCGCAGTACACCAGCATGCTTACATAAGCGCCACTCCTAGCGCCGTCGAGCGCGCAGTTGAAGACGCGCAGAGTGGTAGTGCATGTTGGCAGGGACAAGTCGTGCGTACTGGCGCGCTGGTCGTTGGCGACCGTCACGCCTTCGTGTAATATTACCGGTGCTTAAACTAACTAACTAACTAACTAACTAACTAACTAACTAACTAACTAACTAACTAACTAACTAACTAACTAACTAACTAACTAACTAACTAACTAACTAACTAACTCCATCACGCATCCGTGCAATATTAACGGGGCTCTAACTAACTAACTAACTACTAACTAACTAACTAACTAACTAACTAACTAACTAACTAACTAACTAACTAACTAACTAACCAACCAACCAACCGAACACGAAGAGAATAGGTGAGAGCGGCGCCTTACAGGAAGACGACTCGAAGGCGCCCACTAACTTGCTGCCAACTTTCATAATGCTCCTTGGGAACAGTGCTGACCTGCCAAACCTTATCATGATTCCGGTGATTGCACGCAGACTCCCAGGAAGACCTGTGGGACCGATGGTTGTTTATACTTAAAATATGCCGGAAGTTAGTCGACTAGAGGTGAATGCATAAGGTTGGCGTGACGGTGTTTGGGGCCTATATAGCGGACGAAGTCGGAATGTAATGTTTCAGTGCATGGCTTTCTTTTAGGGACTTCGCAGTACGTATATACACGGGAGCCAAAAGCATTATAGTGGCATGATTTTGAATAACAATCGACTCCGCTGCATAACTTACCCCCCTCCGCCCGCACGCACAGGATCTTGCAAAGCGCGACATTACGACACCTGGACAGAATATCTTTCCTTGTGGCTACGGGTGCACCGAAGAGCATCGATGCAAATAGGCCAGCAACGCAATTCGACTGAGTGCATCACCACTGGAAACGGTCTATCTTGCCACATACGGTTATGCAGCACAGGTAGAAATGTGCAACATCCAAATAACGGCATAAAAAGGAAGGAATTCATTCTACGCTTTACTATTCAAAACAGTGATTCTCTTTTTCACTCAAAGCGTAGGAAGTTTTGTGTGACAGCTTTCCAAACTTCTAAATAAGTGTCGTGGAACTTTTCTTTAAAAAAGAGGTATTGGTTTCTTAGGCGCGAACTTCGAATGGAAATAAAAGGAGCAGTGTTGCCTCAATGTGGGCGGGGAGGCATTATGCTTGCGGATGAGCAAAATGAACTTACCCGATGCTTTCGAACCGCCTTATACTGAAAGCAGATGAAGAGGGGCAAACGTTGCTGCTGAATTGCTCAAGGGTCGGGCGAATGTGCCTTTCGAACAAGCGACGGCCGCCCACGGTATGTCTTTTCTGCTTCGACTCATAACAATAGCGAACACAATATTCCTTTGTGCCTTCCCGCATTTGTGTTACTTGATCGTACACGAGGAGCAAACTTGACAGCGCAACTGCATTAGTAAACACAGTGCCCGAATGCCAAGGTGCCCGAGGGAAAACTGCTGGACCTGCGGCAACGTTTCCCTCGTACGTCCAATACTTATACGTTTTTTGCGTATACGTGCATGACTAGTAAAACGACGTTAGGATATGCATGCACTGGAACGACACCAGGAACGGGGAGAACGATGCCATGTTATAGAATATTCATTTTCAGTGGTCAGTTTGTCGGTGTATACCCACATTACATGAACGCGGAACGCCGGTCTGCAACACGTGTCTGATGGACGTTACTTTCGCAGACTTCCGGTCATAAGCCATGCAGTGCTTGTCTCTGCCGCTCGTACTGTGGGGGCGTTCTCTTGATGAACACAAATTGGAAGGCGGGAGGGGGGGGGGGATGGTAGAGTGGGTTGCGTAATATAGATGAATGTGACAACGCGAAAATGTCGGTGCATGTGTTCACGTCTGAGTGGGCACCGCCGAGCCCCTTAGCTCGCGTTATTCCAGCGCATTGACTACAGCGTACTGTTTGCTATAGTTCAAAATGCCTGAGCAATTGTATGGCTATGGCGACTCGCCGAAAAACTCGCGTTTCCGTATGTCGCGTGAAGCGAATTTCCATGAAAATATATGTACAAAAACAAGAATTTTGTGCTGTGGTTGGTTTTGCACCTGCGGACGCTCTGAAGCCGGCTGCTTTATAAAGGTGTCACACGGACACTTTTGATCGCGATCATAGCCGATCAAGGTTGGATTTTGTGATCGTATAATAAAATTCCGTGTAGTTCGTCCAGTCGATCATCATGTAAAGACGTGAGAAACACTGTATTCGAACGCTGGGATCTCGCGTTTAAGGGGATGCTAGCACAAACGCGTTAGAAACGTGCAGTACACTCTAGTAAGGGGGAGAGGCCACAGCGTCTTACGCAGCCCCTTACACAGGCCGGAACGCGCACCGCGTTTGCCGACGCCATCACATGACTGCTGAAAGAGTATAAGGCGGAGAGGCCACAGCGTCTTACACCAGCTTCTTACACGCGCCGTAACGCGCTAGCACAAACGCATCATCATCATCATCATCATCATCATCATCATCATCATCGTCGTCGTCGTTAGAAACGGGCAGTCTTTCGTTAATGTTGGGTATTTAGTGTCATCGTGGTTCATGTTTCCATGTGCGCTTCGTGGCGTAGTGCATGGCTTCAGGAAAGAGGTAGCTGATGATGATGATGATGATGATGATGCGTTTGTCCAGGTAGCAGCCTGGACACACAACGCCATCTAGTAGGTCGCTGTTACATGGTTCAAACTAATTCGAATCGAGTCTGGCGCAGGCGTCAGCCAAATCTCGATGTGGAAGCCACGTTGCGATCTTCAGATCACGATCGTCTTGATGCCGAGCGGGCCTGATGGCGATCAAGGGTGCCTGTGTAGTAAGACCTCATCTATTTCTACCTTGATCGCCATCAGAAATGCATGTGCGACACCGGTATACGCTCTAGGCTGTCACCCGTGCTCGCAAAACGTGTCTACACGTGAACCACAGGAACCGTGAACCATAGAAACCTAGAACCATAGGAACCGGGAACCATAGGAACCGTGAACCATAGGAATCATGAACCATATGAACCGGCGGTGCCAATGCCCTTAAAATATTACCAAAGGAAAAAAAATTGAATGGTGTTGTCCGTCAGTTCTATGGCTTCTATGGTAAAATATTTAGTGCCATTGTAGCGCCAAATATCGGAGGGTAATCTAGCTGTTGGTGTCATTTCCCCCACCTGCTTCGAGACAGGTTTGCCTTGGGCAAGGCCCGTTTGGTGAAAGGCCGCGAGGTTCGCGCCCTCGACCTGCTGGCCTCGCACGTGTGCCTGTCAGCGCTGCTGTTTCTGAACCTGAGCCAGCTGCGGCTGCACACGGTCGAATGGCGCTTGGTGGCCGCGGTTCTTCTTGGCAAAACAGCCTTGTTTGCCATCGTCGGAGCCGCAAGCGTCGCGCTCTCATCTTTCTCACGGCACCGCGGAGGAGGCCCACTAGCCACCGCGGGCCTGCACGCCATTTTTGTCACTCAAGTGAACGACTTCGGCATTGCGTATCCTCTGGGTAAGTGCTGTCGACGTGACAGTGGGCGATGATCGGTGTTTTGTGAACTCCACGTGTGGCGAGTAAGACGCCTTCCGAGAATGTAAGTGCTTTCTGCAGGTGTGCCATACAGTTAGTCGCCAATTCCAGTAAACTGTTTCTTTTGCACTGGTGATCCTTAACCATATATATTCCATGGACCAGACTTCTACTATTAATTGGGCGCATCCAAAGGGATACCTGTGCAGTTCTGTGCACTCCCTTTGTACGAATGAGATAGGTATAACGTGTCTTTTCCCCTCTGTCGGTTCACTAATGCCTTTATCTTACGTTGCTTTAATTATTTGATCACTATGCTCGGCGGCCGCATTCCTTCTCGTGGTTTTGGAACGTAAAATCCCAGAAATAATAATAATAATAATAATAATAATAATAATAATAATAATAATAATAATAATAATAATAATAATAATAATAATAATAATAATAATAATAATAATAATTATTATTATTATTTGATATCGAGGCCCGCTTATTTCTGTCGCCTTGTTTAGGAGCATTGTTCAGCGTCATGGATGAGAAAGGGAAAAGAAGAAACTAGAATGGCCACGTTCTCAAGACAATAGTTTGCCCATAAAGTCCCTGAGCACACCACCGAGCCCCGCGTCGTGGTATACCTCTTTCCCCATCGGTAACACCGGTGGGCGCCAGGCGCACAGCGGCACTGGTGAGCGGAGACATTTTGGCAATCCCTGTCTTGTTGGGGGTCGCCTGTATTGCGGTCTACCGCGGACACAACGCCGGCAACATAGATATTATGCACTGCATTAGGGAGGACGTGAGTCGATGGGTAACAGGAAGGGACATAATGCTGTTGGGCGACTTCAACGGGCACATTCAATCTCTTGACGGCTTCCAGGATCGCAACGGTGACCTCTTAATAGAGACAGCTCAGGTGGTGCTGCTGGAAGGGCTCAACTTCCGGCCGGACTGCAAACGCGAATTCACGTGGTGCGCCAGGACGAGATGCAGCTGTATGGATTACGCACTAGCGGCGCACAAATTGGCGTGACAAGTCCCGGTCATCCACGAGGATGAAAAGGGCCGATTTAGCGCCCGAAGCGACCGCAATAAATAAACATAACCTTTACTTCCTCAATTTGGCGGGATCGACGCAAAAAGCAGCGCGAGCCATCCCGACGCTGTCTTCCTGAATCAGCTTACGAATATGTTACACGGGATTTCGAGTTACGTCTACAGGAGGAGCAGCCAAGGAACTATGACCAGTATGTGGGAGAACTACAGCGCATAATGCATGCTCAAGAAATCCGTTCCAATTCGCGAGGAGGGGTGCGGCGCAACGGATGGTGGGATGGCGAGGTGAAAGTGGCACTGAAGCGCATGCCGTGGCCAACCGTCAACACCGCGAAGCAGTAAGGCCAACGTATGCCAGCACCTGTGGGACCATTACCTGAACTGCAAGCACACCATGCAACCGGCGGTACAGCGCAAAATCGCGGAACACGACTACGCCCAGCTGAAGTCCTTACAGCGGGCGGGCGCCAGGCTGCACTAAAGTTCTGGGCGTACGTGTCATTGCTCGACCGGAAACCTGCCCCACCAGAGCTCCGAGGTGCAACAACAGGCAAGACCGTCGGTGACATCCCCGAAAATCTCAGCAGACATATGGCGCAACTGTACGAACCCACGATTTTCACAGCAACCGAAGAGCACTACGGTATGTCTGCCTGGGAAAGCGATAACCCGACTATGAATACGAATGGTAAGTACCCCGACTTGCTCTGGACCGTGCGCTTGCTCGGATGGACGCGTGCACTGCCCGGGTCCTGGATGGGATATCGGCGGGCCTGGTGAAAAACCTAGGGGATGTCGCACGCGACACACTGGCATACATTTTCACCGGAATCCTATCCGAGGATCCAGTTCCAGCGGACTGGTAGTGTGGGCATGTATGTCTTGTCCGCAAGTAAGGTGAAGACGCAAGCCTCCTGGAAGACTACCGACCTATCACGGTGACCAGTGTGTGTAACTGCGTCGGCGGAGCGCTCGGGTGCACTGACGGAGCTACAGAACGGTTTCCGGTCAACTCGTCGGATTGAACACAACCTCTTGACCCTTAGCCAGACGATCGAACTAGTCCGGAAGGAATCGCGAGCCCTGACCGCCTGCTTCCTAGACGTGGCGAAGGCGCACGACAGCGTCCCTCACGAACCGATGCTGAGCAGAATGTCGGCCCTGAAAATACCCCCACAGCTGGTTGACATCCTGAGAAGGCTCTACGAGAGGAGCACTTGTTACTTGTCTGGGCGGCGCCGAATCGTTACCAATGCTGGTGTGTCGAGGCCTGAAGCAAGGCTGTACGCTCTCCCCGCTGCTCTATATGCTATATGCTTCCGGGTTGCAGTGAAGCCTGATCGATTTGGGCCTGGGCTTTCAGTTTTGGTTCCTCAGCGAAGGGCTACCCCACACCTGGGTGCCTGGCCTGGCCTTCGCCGATTACCTGGTGCTCCTGGCGGAGAACATCGCTGTCCTCCAGCAACTCGTCACCCTGAGCACCACACACCCGACCCGACCCGGCTCGGCCTCGCCTTCAACCACAAGAAATCCGTGGTTCTGCAGTTTTCTGGCGAGCCGGAAGCCAACGCAGTACTCTCGACAGGCAGCAACACCATCCCATGGGCTACCGAGTATCGGTACCTCAGTGTCACCCTCTTCTCTGGATCTGCTAGGTGCGCACGAAAAACAACTGCGACAGCCATGCCGGAAAGCCAGTGCGATTCTGCGTCGGCGCTCGATGTGGGGGTGCAACCGGTACGTGCTCGTCCGCGAAATGTGGAAGGCCGTATACATGTCCCAGCGCTGATATTTGCTAACGCAGTGATATGCATTTCGGCAAGTACCCGAGTGTGGCTGGAGCGCGGACAGCGTGAGGAGGGACGCGTGCCTCTAGGCTGCCACGGGCTCGTGGCCGTTGAAGCCATACATGGCGACTTGGGGTGGTCGTCGTTTGAGGCACGAGATGCGAGCAGCAAGATGTCCTTTGAGGCTCGTCTTCACCGAATGAACGACCAGAGGTGGGCGCGCCGTGTTTTCCGGTACATGGGCTTTAACTACGTAGACTTCTCGAGTTCGCAAGCTAAGCCGCTTCCTGGCCCAGCCGCTACAGACTGTACGTACCCAGAGGCTGAGCCATGCGGCGCGAGATCACGTGCGGGATGTCGAGACGGAACAGTTATATTATCAAACACATACAACTCAACAATTAGGCCAACTGGTAAATAGCGCTTCGGAGACTGCTGAACTAGCTGTTGTTACCTATCATAGAGACTCCGTAAAGCGGAAGGTGTTACAAAACATTGACATCTCTAGGAATCTTGACGTCCAAGCGTCATTCATTGGAAACTGTATGGAGTGTTCCCCTTGAAACGTGCCACAGACTGTGGCTGTATTGTTACAGTTTAATTGTGGCAGCGTCCGCCCGAATGCGGCTTCGAGTCTGTACAAAAGATTATGTTGCATTTGAAAATGCACGTTTTTTCAGGTGATATGATAGAAAAGGAACATCTGTATTTCCTGAGCGTTAGTTGAAGAGAGAATAATTATATGCTAAGTGTTAATGGATTCGCAGCATAGGTCGTCTTTTATTCCGTTTTCTGTTTTCAAAATAACGAGAGTGGATAGTGTAGAGGGCGCTACGCGCCATGCTTTCTATATATGGTTGAGGGGAATAAAGCAATGGGCATTCGTTCGGTCATCATGGCTCGGAGTCACTTGTGTAGACGCGCCTAGCGCCTGTCAGCTACGGGTATCGTACAGATAGTTAGCGCTCCACCTCTCGTCGGTGTACTTACTGTGCTCGTTTTTGAGGTATTTCCATAAGCTAATGCAATACGATGGAACTTCCTCATCATCGCGTGCCGCGCGACCACATGATATCTGTTTTGTAGTTTCTTCCACGTCTTAGATGTTGCAGTTTTCATTGCCCGCTGCTTAAAGTCTTGACGGGCCGCATATTCTTGATTGCAACAGTTAGACGGGAGCGGCATGGATATGTACCGCACAGTGAGCAGAGCCGCGCAAGTGCTCGAAAAGCAGGTGCGAATGCAAGCGACTTTCCTGTGGTCTGTATATTCCTCTAAGAAGGAGGACGGGGATGCGAGAAGTTTATACGCGTGTACTGTGCTGACGGGGATGCGAGAAGTTTATACGCGTGTACTGTGCTTTTCAGTGGAGTCGGTGTATAGCCGTAGCCATCCGGACTTCGCTGACTATCTGTACCTGGTGGCGCCGCTCTCACTGGTGCTGCTCAACCCTATCGGATTCTTCATGGCCGAACTGCAAGGCCTTCGGTCGCAACGGAAATACACAGAAATCGCTGTCGACGCAACACAGCAGAAGCCGTCGGTGGCGAGGAGCCTGTTCAAAGCAGCGGCCTGGGCCGTTTTCAAGGTAACGTTCATGTACCCCTACGAAGCTTTAAGACACTTGTCAATAAGGCAATACTCACTGCTAAAGCATGAAACTAAGGCGCCCAGCGGTGACAGGCAAAGGTGTCCGTGCATGGACACCTTTGACACTTTTAAGCCACTTTTAAAGTGACCCTACTTGGGGCTGAAATATAATTGACGGATTTCATAATTGCGGAGGGATATCCTGAAATGATTTATCTTTTAGTTTTATTTCAAAAAAGAAAGAAAAGCAAGACAATGTATGTGTGGTTATTTAGGAAGATCGAGAAAAGTCATGACCTATTCGGTGCCGCCAGTGACGTCATCTGTTAAATGAAAAGCAGGCGATTTCCAGCCGTCTTTGAAACTAAACTGGTAATTCCTTGGTGCGCGCTGCGTAACAATATTTAACTCATATGTTCGCAAGAGCCTTAACGACTGTGTTGTGGGGCCCCTTTAAAAGGCCCCTAAACCACACGCACGTTGAACTGATAAAACGCGGCGCCTGTTTGTTTCGCTCTCTCCTGCACAACGCTCCGGCCGCTGGCCGGTGTTACCTTCTCGCCGAGTGCTCCTCCGAATGTCAACGTAGTTTTGGTGACGTCAACAGAGCCAGAGCTCTGCTGATTGGTCGTAGGAGAACCCCGACTTACACTTAGTCTGCTAGCAATTGCACGCGCTCCCTGCCTGTCTGTTCTTCCTCGTCGTGTGTAGTTTTGGTGGCGTTTGCGTGCGCGCTTTTGTGGACTCGTAAGCTCTCCGCAACGCAAGTGACAAGTCGCTCGCGTTCCAACACAATCCTACTGTCGTTCACACCGGAGGCGCGTCAACCGGAAGTGGACAGCCTTTTGAACTGCGCGTCCCTGACGTTGTACGTCACGTGACATTCGGAGGAGCACTCGCCGAGGAGGTAACACCGGCCGGCGGCCGGAGCTTTGCGCTGGAGACAGCGAAACAAACAGGCGACGCATTTTATCAACCGAAGGCGTGTGTGGTTTAGGGGCCCTTTAAGGCCAAAGATTTAAGGGGCTATGTTGGAGCTCCCCTGCGCGAAATTTGCGAGACTTCTGAGGCACGTCCAAGAAACCCTTTTCCGCCGATGCGAGCCGCGGAGGGAAACAATAAGCGCACGTGTGCAGTCGGCTTTTTCTACACCCGCGTTATTCTGCAGTTGCTATGTACAGGCACTGTTGCGCAGAAAGGCGGGCGCGCCTTCTGCGCAGGCGCGTCACACCATGGAGAAAGGAAAGAAAGCTAGGATATGGTGTCACGTGACAATCTTGAAGCCTAGTCATAAAAATTTAAAGGAGAGAGAATCACGGGAAATGGGCTCCGGCCTCGTGGTAGGCAAGCGGTACATCAGTGCACGGTCAAGCGTCAGTAAAGTTTACCGCTTCCAAACAAGCTCGAGTGGTCCGGCAACTTTATCATGACATGGGCTTGGAGATGCCCATCCTGCACCACATGTGTATCTACGTAGAGCCTAAAGCTACGCGAGAGGCACCGTCCGGCAAAGCTTAGGAGGATTGATTGAATTTCTGGGGTTTTGCGTTCCAAAAACCAGCTATGATTATGAGATACGCCGTAGTGGAGGGCTCCGGAAATTTCGACCACCTGGGGTTCTTTAACGCGCACTGACATCACAGTACAAAGGCCTCAACATTTCGCCTCCATCGAAAGGCAGCCGCCGCGGCCGGGATTCGAGCCCGCGACCCTCAAATCAGCAGCCGAGTATACTTTAGCCACTAGACCACCGTGGCGGGGCAAGGATTCGGAGGAGGTTGGCTTGCCTAGACTAGCGTAATCACGTGACAACTCCTCATGGTCTTTCTTTCTTTCGTGCGTCACACATACGTCACACATGCGTCACACAGGCATCACACAGACGTCACACAGGCGTCACACAGGCGGAACGAGCAGTGCCTCGATGTCGGCGGCGGACACGGTAGTAGGAGGAAAAACCAGAGGTGGAGAAGATGGACTTCCGCCTTCGTGCGTCACAAGAGTGTAACAACTGTCTAGCTTTTTGTACCATCTGCTAAAACTGTATATTGCGCCAGAGGACAGTCCAAATCTTTTTTTTTCTTTACTGTGTTTTACCATGACGTGACATTTTAGCTTCCCGTGGGGTTCAATGTCGTATGGCGAGAAACACAAAAGAAGAAGGAAAAAGAACTGCAAGAAAAGACTGCTTTGGAGAGTTTAGTGCGTCTCAAACCGACACACTTCCTCGTAGCCTTGCATGCAATTGCGGCAGTAACGAAACGTAAAAAAAAAAAGAAAAGAAGAGCAGGACCATTTTTGTTTAAGTAGTTAGAAATGAGAGGCGTAATAACTGTGTAGGGCCACTGAGAGCTGAGCTTATATGAAGAAATATTTCTTGTTTCATATATACTCAACAACCAACGGAAGTAGAAATTCACTCTTTAACTTCTTTTCACGGGTGTGATGCTTCATCCCGGCGCGTCCTTGGGGTCGCCCTCTCAAGAGCCTAATATGCACCGCGCGAGAGTACATAAAGCACGGTGCGTTGTCAGTGCACGTTAAAGAACCGCAGGTGGTCAAAATTTCCGGGGCCCTCCACTACGGCTTTTCTCTCCTTTCTATCTCTTTCATTCCCTTTCCCCCACCCCCACGGACGCTTAGCCGTGCTCCTTACATGGGCTGCAGAAATTAGCGTCCTTTCCTTAACCGAATCACAATCATCATCATCATCATAATCATCCCGGCTTAATGAGAAGAGTGTTACTAATATAGCATGGCGACTGAGTTATAGTATTGTGATGATGTTAAGACGACGACAGCATGAGACGACGGTATGATAGTGAAAGCACATATATAGGAAAGATCACGGCGGATTATTGGCGGGTGTATGGCAACAACGGGATCACGAGAACAGAACACCGTTTATATACAGAATGGCCGAGACGGAGCATGTATATCCTCCTCTTACACATCTGACGCGGAAACGATGGTAAACCTCAAATCCCACAGAACAGGAAAGATAAGCGGCGATTTACTGACAGAAACACTAACAAAGTAAATAATAAGAACACATATGCATTGTCATGTTTTGGAGAACTATATACCAGAGGTACCACAAAGATGGTTTAACTCTGGTATTTACGCCATAATTGCCCTTCGGTTTTACTGCCGCGTTTCCGCTTCTTACTATTACGGGTGTTGCGCTGGTTTGGCACCTATTTTGCTGACCTCAGCGACAGACTCTTTTGAGTCTTGACAACGTGCACTCTTGGATGGGGCGGCTCCCTTCATTTTCTCTCCTTTCATTCTTTGTACCCCCTATTTCCCCCACTCCCAGCGGAGGGTAGCAAACCAGACGCATGTCTGGCTGACCTCCCCGCCTTTCCTTTTTCTTTTGTTTCTCTCTCTCTCTGTCTCTCTCGCACTGGTTTGGCCTCATTATACGTAATGTGTTTGGCACACAGGAGATGCGCACCAAAGGTAAGCAAGATGCACGCACTCCAAAGGAAGGTAATGCTACGGAAATTGAAGAATTGTGACTTCTTGCGTGCTAAATCCACTTTTCAGCCATCGGACCTGTTGCGGGAAGTAAACAGACGGGGGGGGGGGGGGGGGGTTAAGTTGCCGTTTTGCTTTTCAACACGCAACAAAATCCAAAGTACGCGAGCGCTTTTGACTTCTACTCCTGCCTAACCGCAATCGAAGTCGCAGCTTCGTACTCAAAAGCTAAAATGGCGTTGGGCTACAGAGGCGGTTCGTGAATCGTTCACTGCGCCGCGTCTATGTCAAGGAGACGCCACGTGTTACGAACCTGACGTTAATGGTAAAACGGACACGTGCACTTTATCTCTTCCTAGTTCCTACGAATAGGTCCCTTTTCGGGTCCCGCGCCACACATGGATAGGCAAGAAAGAACAAGGCCAAGAAAGGCGAACAAGGTTTTCCTTTTAGCTATGCGGATGTCTGCGCGAGATTTCGGGGCGGCAAAGTTGATTAGTGGTATAGTCGGCGGAACCCTACACCATTCGACAGCATGCAGACAACGGTGAATTTGCTAAGGCGCCCGACCTTCTATTTAACCTTTGGATCGTACTCTGCAGCTATATTTGCCCAATCTCCTTTTACGACTCTCTGTGTTTGGCTATACCAGAGCTCTGGCCTTTTGGCGTCGTAGCGCTCAACACGTGACGTCACTGCTCTGCAAGGTAAAAGCTCGCCAGATTAGAACTACGTTTGTGCAGTGATTGACACACTGAGGTATGTACCTTTTTCTTTTAGGCGTCGGAAGGCATCGGAAAGACAACAAAAACTACAGTGCACGTCAACGATATTATCCAGGTCTCAAAGATCGACATCTACTATCTATTGCGTAAGATAGGCTAGCTTTGAATCGTTTAAAACACAAAACGGGACCGCATTCTGCAATACAGGCTGCGAATCAGGTTAACGTTGCATTAGACGGACTAGCAAGCAGCGACGTTGCAGTAGCTTAAGCTCGAGCCGAAGGTTTGTAGCCATGATGCCGCAATCAATTTTGTCGCATTAAGCGTTAGAAGTGTCTGGCATATTGAAGGCTGATTGCTCGCGTTAGTTGCGCAGCATTTTATGAGTTGCCCTGGCACTTACCAAATATGTAGTCTAAATGACCTAATGCATTTACATCAGTTGGTCTACGTATCTAGTTAGTGCCTGAAAGTGTCAGAAAGAACGTTGGTTATGGCAATATCACGATATCGCCGTAGGCAACGTTATTTCATTGCTGGATTGCCGGGTTTTAACGTCCAAAACGAGGATATGATTATAAGAGACGCCGTAATAGAGGGCTTCGGAGATTTCTACCGCCTGGGGTTCTTTAACGTGCACTGACATTGCAAAGTACATGGGCCTCAACATTCAGCCTTCATCGAAATGCAGCCGCTGCGGTCGCCATTCGATCCGGCGACCTTGGGATCAGCAGCTGAGTGCCATAGCCACTACACTCTTAGCACGGTAACCTTTAGTTTTGTTTCAAAGTTGCACAAAAATGTCAAAATATGCTCCTTTACTAAAGGTTAAAGCACTTTAACTTTTAGTAAAGGAGCACATTTTCACATTTTTGTGTACCTATAAAATAAACTAAAGGTTACCGTGTTAAGAGTGTAGACCACTGTGGTGGGGCGAGGGCGGTAAATACTAACTGTATTAAGAAGAGTATTGAATGGAACTTGATACTTTTCGAGAAATGTGGCAAAAATAACATGTTTATAGAAAATTAATGGACGACGTGACGATCACGAGCCCTTTCAAAGCGAAACACTCATCGAGATTCTGCAAATTTCGTAAACTCGGGCATATAAAGGAGTCGGATTTATCGTTAGAAATCTCTGCGCACGTGGAAGTGTCACAGAGATTAGCAAAAGTCGTGATGACTAGTGGCACATTTCAGAATGGTGTAAAATACGTGAATTCTGTCCGCATTCGGTGCCCTTAGTGGATGACGTTTATTAACTTGCGACAGAGAACCGATTTTATGTCGGTGGAAACTACGCAGTAGCTAGGTTCTTATCAACGAACACTGCATTTCATTTTTCCCTGTTTAAAGTGGGGAGGTAAATAACCAACCGTTTTACTGAGCAGTCAGAACTAGGAAATGTGAGACTTCTGGAATTTGAGCTGAAGAGGAAGGGGAAGAACGAAGTAGCTTTGTTACATTTCATGCCAAATGTTCGCTTTGCACCTCGTAAGTACATACATACATACATACATACATACATACATACATACATACATACATACATACATACATACATACATACATACATACATACATACATACATACATACATACTAAGTACGAAGACACAACAATAAGTATGCGATGTGAAAACAAGAAAAACTGCCCATGCGCACATGTGTGGAGTCCCACACGTACACACATGTATGCGGCACATATGTACCAACGACATAAGCTTTAACGTAAATAGGAAATTACTGATCAAAGGTATCTTTATGCGGAACTTACACAGAAAGTGCAAGTCGGAATTGCTTGCTCGTAGCTTTCTGAGCATGAAGTAGTCAAAAACTTCATTTAGGATGCTAAATACGCCCGCATACAGCCGAACCTAGAAACAGAACGCATATTGATGGAACTTTGCTATTGATCGCGTTTGAATTTAAACGTATACAAAGTGCAAAACTACGTGCACGAAAAAACACCAAGTCGCGTCAAGTACATATTTACACGTAGCCCTAGACAAAGCTATATTCGCATTTCGCTGCGTCTCACTGCCACAACATTCCTCAGCAGCTTACCCGCTGCTCTTACACGCGTTTCTTAAGAAATGGCGTCATTGAATACGCGCGTTACAAAAGAGCATTGAAGCGAAAATTTGAAATTGTTGCGTAGCTCTCGTACATTATGACATCGCGAATGTGCCATTGGGCAATATTGCGAGATAAACACAGACAACACCGTGAACCAACTCAGTACGTACGTTCTACGGATACATTCGCTTATTACCCTCTTTAATTAGTTCGTAGGTCGAAAACATTCCTTCTCGGTAATTTTAGATTCTTAAATTTTTTTTTGTTCCTTACACACGGTTGCCCATTTCACCAGCTGTGTCCTCCTTTTCTTCCTTTCTTTGCTTCCTGCTATTCGATGCTCAAGACATTTTTTTTGTCGTAATTAATGCAAAGGATGCCGCGTGTGCGCGTTTACACGGCCAATGTTTCGCTGCCTCTCCTAACGGGAGGTATGCTAATTTTGCAGACAAAGGGCAAGGAGTCCACCTAACAAGCCTGAGCATCTTTTTCATTTCCACGAAGCTGCTTCTTGTGAACAACACTCGAGAGCCCGTGGTGCGTTCAGCCGCGAAATGCTAAACCCTAATTCTCATTTCTCGTTCGGGAGCAGCGTACCGCTCAGGGTCTTGCATAACTTTGCGCCAGAGCGCCAACGTTGTACCCTGCTTGTTCAACGCCACGGAACACAACAAAGACGACCAACTAAGGAAAAGAACCGGCCGTGCGGAAAGAGTTTTTAACGTGAGGTCGGTCGGGGAGAGGTCCAAGTTGCCCGGTAACGCATTCCCTTTGTTCCGAATTCACCCTTCCCGACTCGCCACATGCGCCTCTCACAGCACGCACCACATCCTCCGGCGAAGGGGCAAATTTTTCGAAGCGCTAGCCACACACACACACACACACACACACACACACACACACACACACACACACACACACACACACACACACACACACACACACACACACACACACACACACACACACACACACACACACACACACACGCACGCGCGCGCGAAGTGTACGGTGCGGCCATGATTCACACAATTATTAAGGCGAAATCATTATGTGAGTCACAGCTCATGAGTTGGAAACACCGGCGCCCGACGGGAACGTGGATGAGCCAAAAGCCACGAGCCTACGAAAAGATGCCATCACAATACGTCAGAACGCTAGGTTACCTTAGGACGGCGTCACTGCGTGACGCCGCCGTCATGTCGTCATCGTCGTGCAGAAAATCTCCGATTGACGTCAAACTCTGCTCAGGAGTGTTCGTGCAAACAAAGTGAAGTAACGAGTTTGCGAAGAAAATTTTGCTGTCAGAGTGAAAGTTGGACGCGCACTCGCCAAGAAAGTCTGCGGATTCTCGAGTCCACCGCTGCTATTCGGCTCCGGAAGACGAAATATGCTCCAAGTGCGTGCGCGATTACACGCTACACGTCGTAGCCATGTGTCTATACGTGCAGCGACAGGTACTTTAGCATTTCAACACCTAAGGAGTATTACATGTCTCTCCAGAGTTTTCCATTTTGGTCTGTCCCTGCCGACACGTCGAATTAATGTTGCTTGTTAAAGTGGCTTGGCTTCAAACATATGGCCCCGCCACGGTGGCCTACTGGCTATGTCACTCGGCTGCTGATCCGAAGGTCGCGGGATTGAATCTCGGCTGCGGTTGCTGCGTTTCGACGGAGGCGAAATGCTGCAATCCGTGTACTGTGCGATGTTAGTGCACATTAAAGAGCCCCAGGTGGTCGAAATGTCTGGAGCCCTCCACCACGGCGTCTCTGGTCAGAATCTCGTGGTTTTGCAACGTAAAACCCTAGAAATCAATCAAATCAAGCCGAAATACATGCTCTCACGCATAACAGGGAAGAACACATAAATATCTTGTGTTTTCCTCGTTTCCGAAATTCCGAGTCGTCTCGAGTGAACCTATTCCGCCAGGATTCTGATTACCGTGCCGATTTTACGACACTGATAATGTAGGTATCATAAGGTTCTGCAAGGATTCCGTAAATTTCCTCCTGCTTCCGTAAGAATGACACGGGAATCAACCCGTGTTCACATAACTGCCCGCATCGAGAACCCCCCGCCCCCTTGAGAGGCTGCCAGTCGCCCGTGTATACATTTCGGTGCGTTCCCGGCGAAAAGGGAAGTCCGCGTTATACGATCTCTTCTTTCCGGCTTGTGTTCCACATCAAACGACATTACCATATCCTATCTTGTCGTCTCGCGTGTCCGATTCTCTACAACCTATTCCGGCTTCGCAGCACGTGGCCAATCACTGCCCCTGTCCTCTTTCTTTTCAATCCTTTACTCTTCATTGCGACCTGTTCTTCACATCCTGTTCTCTCAACGTAAACACTTGTGTCCATCTAAAGTTACACCGCTTTGCGGCCGTATTACTTTCCACGTTGTTTGTCCAAGCTCGCTATCGCGTTCCGTTTCTTGCAACCGTTTCTTCAGTTTTCCTCGCTGCTGTCCTTCCTCTCTTTATTTAGCGTTTCTTTTTTTGTTTTTGTGTTGTCCCGGATGTGCGTACCACTTCCTGTGGGCCCACTCTGTGAAGCCGCTGCGTTGTTTTGTCCTCTGGAGCAACCCGATCGTTGTTCGTCCATCGCGCTGAGGGACGCGTAATAAAAGAGACGATGTTTGCAGCTAGCTCCAAGAAAAGTTGGCCTTTTCTTGGAACGGATTTGTCGGTTAGAGAGAAGAGAATAGAGAGAAAAAAGAAGCCTAAAGAGATAGAAGAAATGACGGGGAACTGTGTATACAGCGCTATACGGTGAAAATGTGTAAATTTCTGTTATTGTCACCCATTCGTGGACAGGGACTCGTGAGAAACAGGAAGGGGAGAAGGCGATGAAGAAAGCGATGGAAGCGCTTGTGGGTGGGCGGTGCGAATGAACGTGACCATGGACGCGGAAGAAAGAACGTGCGACGGGTGCTACACGTGCCGGTAGTCGTTATATGAGGTTGGTGCGAAGACGAAGAGAGATTGTCCAATGGGTGTGTAGCCGAGGCGAGTTCGCACTCTCCGGTGTAGGTCAAGTGAGCGCCGCCTCTGCACTAAGGTACTTGTCTTGGCGATCCCCGTGGTTATAGCCTGCCAATATACGTCGCCAGCCAACCCCGTAACGTCTCTGTGGCGCACGGTCGTGCTCTTAAGAGCTCTGGTTGTTGACTGAAGGAAGGAAGGAAGGAAAAGCGCGTCTGGCTGGGTGCCGTAAACACTGGAGCGAGAAAGATAGCAAGAGAGACATGCGGTGAATTTGTTCACGCCTGCGGGACTGCACCAGTTCATGGAAGGCATTCGCACGGGCCCGTTGTTCCCGGAAGGAACATGGAGGTGCCTTCGTTGCCTAATGGGCAAACGAGTGACGGGGACGGTGTACAAGTAGCACTTGCAGGGAAAACGGACATTGATCCATTTGTCGCAACGTGCTTACAGGTCTTTGTCTTTTTGAAGCAAAACGGATGTTCAAGAGACCAGGTGAGGCATGGGCAAGGAAAGAGAGTCAACGGTTCGAGCACCAAATATGTACGTGTTCCCTGTGCACCATTAGAGGGACACCGGTTCGTAACTGCTCTTGCGATTGACCGGGGACCTTCATTTAGGTTATGCCGAAACTTTCCCTTGCGAGCAGTTATAGTGAAGATGGTCTGGTTGATACGGGCCTACAATTTTCGGTAAATTAAATCGGCCATCCCGCAGCACCACAAGGAACATGACGTGGTCATGCGAGCCAACGGAAATCACGTGACTGGCCGTGTTTCATACCTTGGGAGCACGACTAACCACAAAGCTAAAAGGGGGAGCCTTGACAGGAAGCGTGCATCAGCATAGAGCCGTAAGAGAAAGCCATACGAGTGCTCATACAATACTCTCAGGCGCCCTACTTAACTCCGCGAGGGAAGCTGCACTGTATCACTCTTTGGGTCTAGACTCAAGCGTTTGTGCCCTTTTGCTCCCGCAGTATTTTCACCACGTACCAAAATAAACGTAGTCTGCTTGACCTCTACCTCTTTGCTTTTAATTCCCACATTTTGCCTCTCACTTTTTGCAGTTATGCCGGGCAACGTATCAGTGGTAAAGCCTTGCGCTTGCATATGCTCTAGATTCTTACTAGCAAGTTAGACTGCGCACATGGTGGTACAGCCGCAAAGTTTGCGTCTTATTTATTTGGGCATCGTATGTATTATTACGCCTCGTGTACGACTGCCAAACATTAATGTTTGACAAAACACACGTCCAATTAATTGGACGTGTGTTTTGTCTCAGTCACCTGAATGCCACAGCACTTTCGGAGGAAATTGTCCCAGATTGCTGAACACGGGGCCTTTATTGATCGAACTGCGAGATGTTCTCCGTCGTACTCGAAAAGAGGACTCGACAGACAAACACTCAAAAGCATATTCCTCTTCTCTGCACCGTGCTCACACAGGCGTCTGTCATCGTCTGCGTCCTGGCCAGCGAATAGCTGGGCACAGTTACGGACGTGCCAGCATTCACACAACTTCGACTGGTCACTCATTCTGGTTAGGTCAAGGGAAGGACGCTATTTTCTGTCGCCTTGTTGGGAGCACGGCTCAGTGTATATGTGTGTGTTGGGGGTGGGGTAAGGACATAGGAAGTGAAAGAGTGGACACGAGGGGTGCGCTGTAGTAGATGACTCCGGAAATTTTGACTACCTGGGACTCTTGAATGCGCACTTACATCGCACAGCACATGGTTTTACGGTTGCCCATTTGTGCATAGCTGCACAACGACTATATTGCTATATTTGAAGGCGAAAGTTATGCAAGCTCTTTGTAGCTATTAGCGATAACTTCTCTGCAAACTCAGTCACACTGACTGCTTCTTCCTTACACTTCAGCTCTTTTTTTTTGTCGTTTGTCCTACACACTCTTCGTGTTTGCTTTGGCGTAATGGAGATGTTATAGATCCTTGTAAGCACGTCACTCAACACACCAAATGGTATGTTGAGTGACGACGCTGTCCTCGACGCTGTCAGCAGGCTGAGGGTGTTGCGCGGCAGTTTAGGAGTGCGTCATATCACACTCTATCTAACTACAATATATGGACTCTCTCTCGTTAGCTGGTGATGAAAATGGCAGCCGGTACCCGCAAAGACAAAGGACGTACGTCACGTCTCACAATCCATTATAATCGAGGAATCCCCGAGCGCCTTTTTGACAGAACCAAAGCACAAACAAGGCCAACTTCTGACGTAGTTCACTGATATGCACTATAGACGAGGCTCAGGGCTACCCTTCACATCTAATACTGTGCTTAAGCTATCTTGCACGAATTTGTATCCATGAATATCTCGTGGTAGGTCTTGCTGTCATGGTTTACGTCTGCCTATAAACGTCATGCTATGTTTGGATTACTAGAGTGGCACAACGATTGTGGCACGGACATGCCTATTAGGAGTGAAATACGGCCTGCGGATGGAACGCCATCTTATTAATGAAGAAATAATTTAGGCCTCAAGTGCGAATGCTGGACGGAAAGTGAACAAAAGCAAGGACCACGAACTAGTGGAAGGAGAAGATCCAGGTTGGTAGACTAAAGGGTCCTCGAAGAAGTTGCGTTTTTCAGATGAGCTTTGTGAAAGTACGTGTGAGTGTAAACGACCAGAAATAAACAGCAACGTTGGTACTTTGATTAAGCGGTGCGTTCTTAGGATAACGTGGAGGCAGGACAAAGCTTGGAACTATTGGCAGCGCAAATAACAAGGCACGTTCGCAAGACCGGGTACTCGTGACAAGCGTAAAACAAAATAAACACAGATATTGAAAGCTCCAACGACGGCGTACAGAACGCAGCACATGGCAACGTAATATAAATTTTGCTGCGTGTTCTCTCATTCTCCCCTTTCTGTCTTGCTGCATTCCTGCTTCTCTTCACCTTCTTCATCCTCCTTCCGTTGTTGGCTTTTTCTGCTTTACCTTTCTGCTTCGCCGTCTTCGCATCAGTAAAATAGTTGTTAATCATCGTGCCTCTTTTGCCCGTCGTCGTCTTCCTCTTTCCCTCATTAATTTCGCCACCTTTTTCGTTTTCTCCGTAGTTGTCATGTGAATCCTCTTCACTCTGCTTTTCTCGTGCGCCTTCTTCCTCTTCCCCTTGATCGTTCGCATCTCCCTTTCCCCCCTATTTCTCTCACTTTTTTAATCGTCTTCGTCGAAGCAACTACAGCCAGTGACTGACAAACATATAATCTTCCGCAAAACCACTCAGACCTTATCAGAGACGTGGCTGAGAATACAAGACCCCCGACCAAGTCGTGAGAGTCAGTCGAGGGTGTAGTGCCACAGCTCCTATTGAGTTGTGTTCAAATCCGCGCAGACATGATTTTTTTCTCATTGAAGCTTGTGGTGGTTTTACCGACATATGTGGCGGCGGCGGGCACTATCGCCACCAATTTCGGCCATTGTAACGAGCCCGTAACAGCTTACGCTGTGAAATGCACACCGTATCATCCGTGGATAATGTTCCATTTAAAATCGCAGGGCCTGGAGTAGGAGGAGGATGTTACCCTTCGGCGATTTCAACTTGCGGTCGAACTCACGTATAGAAAGTCTTGGAACAAAGGCGGGAGCGCCTTCGATGCTATAAAAAAAAATGAAAAGGCTTCTACGTCGTAGTCGAAAACGGGATTCGAAAGACGAACATTCAAAAGCATATTCCTTTTCTCTGCACCAGACGAAATGGTCGATGCTGTACATGCATCTGCTTTAATATTACACTAACTCAAGATACAGCTGGAGAGGTTTACCTCTGTCCATTTCTCAACGCGAAAGAATCCATGCGACGCGTATAAGAGTTCTTAGACAGGTAAAATTTCGGCAGCATGCGATGACACAAGAGCCAAAATTACAAAGATTAAAGATTGCAAGTATGGTTGGCTGCCATTGGCCAATAGTCTTTGCTTGCGACGTATTCGTCATCACGATCGACTGGAACTTCATCTCGGAAACAATCGTAGCGAAAACGTATTTTGTGAGTGCGCACCTAAAGGTGCCTGCGGCGAAAATGAATGCACGAATGACTGGAAGTACGGTAATCTTCTCTCTCGCTCGAAAAATCTGCGCCGTCGGCGATTGCAAATTTTCAAGCAGTGAACAGGTGAGTGAGCACTTTGCTAAGTAAACAGTTGAGCGCTTAGACTATGGACTGTGATCAAGTATATATGGCCCTTGAGGACGCAGGCAGCACGACTACTACAAACATATTCAAGTGGTTCTCTTGTGGTAGCGTTTTGTTTTTATGTCTGCGGTTGCGAAAACTTGCATTCGACTCACTTCAAGTGATGCTCTTTCCGCATCATCGACACGAATGTGGCCCTTTTGTCATAAACGGTACTTCTTTCTTTCGTACTGCTCGAACGGTGCATCTCGAGCTGTAAAGGCAACTCGTCAGCAGTTACGTGTTGTTGCCATGGACACGATGAACTCCCGTGCTCGTATGCTCTTTTATTCCGATGTGTCTCGCTGATCTTCACGACTGCACCGAAGGAAGGATTCCGCTCTGTCCTTTCTAAGTAAGAGAAATCTTGCCGCTTGGAAAAAGAAAGGGTCCATTGAAATTTAGCCCACACAATAAAAAGAGCACTCCATGGAAATTATTAGCTAGTGCGGGATAATAGAAGTGACTTTTACTGTTGATAACTCTGGATGCATTATATTTAGCATTCGGCTTCGGTAGAAATCGTTTCGTCAGATATCTTGCACTCCTCGCGTAATGTTCCCAGCAGCATTGCGTACGCTGAGGTTCGGCCTAACTCTATCGCAGTGCAGCGAAGGCTCGACTTTCTCGAATGCATGACAAGCGGGCGAGGGTATTCTTAAATTATGTTATTAAATCTACACAAATTTAAGTATGTTAAGGTAAAGACAGCTGGAGACAGCAAGATCAAATGCAGGAGGTATACTTTACATTCGGACGTATTTCTTACCGGGTCGCGCTGAGAAAAGACGGCGAAGTTGTGTCCGCGACCAGATTTTTCGACACGCTGTCTTACCGTACAAGTGCGCCCTATTAACAGGAGTTGCTGCACGAATACGATTTATTATCCGTGCAGCTTTCACTGTAAGCACGGACGCAAGGCATACTTTACCCCAGGTACACCGGCCACTGCGACGAAGTGCGTCGACGCTTTGCGCTGATGCAGCCGCAATACCTTCGACAGCTGATGTCACCATAAAAAAATAAGCGATGTTGTACTAAACTGGAAGCGCTTTAAAACTAACCAAGCCTGCACCGCAGCTTTGGTATGCAAGACTTGACCACGTGTTTGTCCGCTCTTTGTCGTTTGTGGTGGTGTCGGCGACATTAAACTTTAGCTTGGACGCGCCCGTAGATTGGCGGAGAAAGAAAAGCGATCGTCCAAAACTTGCAAAGGAGTAGCCTTAGCTGCAGGACACTTGAAGATGTCGTTTTTCCCGGGGGACCCATGACAAACGGGAAAAAGCGCAGCAACTGCTGATTGGCTTCCTGCAAATTATTATGCTGATCAAAGTACGGTCAAAAAAGCCCTTTATATCAATTCATAGGAGGATCAGCGGAACGAATGCAGGCCATACATGCCACGCTAACCTCGCCTGCTGCGACATCGTGATGACCACCGCCAGCTAGTATAACCACGCAGCATCATAACCGACTGTGTCGG
Organism: Hyalomma asiaticum; assembly: GCA_013339685.2. Taxonomy (NCBI): domain Eukaryota; kingdom Metazoa; phylum Arthropoda; class Arachnida; order Ixodida; family Ixodidae; genus Hyalomma; species Hyalomma asiaticum. Next base: position 98,363,571 of record CM023482.1, read on the forward strand.
TGGCATTAATACAGCTATTTAACGTGTCATCTTAATAGTCGTTATTCATTTAGTGCTTTCTGAGCTCTAGTTTGGAGGACTACACAAGGAGTACGAAACGCACGCAGACTGACACGGCATTTGCACACAACGCTTGGGGTAATGTGGCTACACATACTTGAGGATAGGGCCTGTTCAGACGACGTCAGTGTACATCATATAGCAGTCACATTCCCAACTTCTACTGCCTTGTTAGCGAGAATCAGATGGTAAAGGGTGAACACATGACAGGAAAACCCGGAAAAAGATATGGAAAAGAAAAACCTATCTTTTTATGACTACGCCCCCGTTTTGTCCCACGGCTGCGTCACCGGTATTCTATAAGCGAATTTACTTGCACGCTTGCGTACAGATGTTGACGCGACGAGCACTTGTATGTTTACAAGAAGATTAATTAATCTCGTATTTATAGAAACAAAGGGCGCGAATTTCGATCAGCTCTGTTCCTCTTACGCAGTGCCCTGTCATGCGAGTTGCCTGGCAATTGTGCCTTTTAAGACAAAAACGCAAATACGCACATGTATGTGCAGTGATAGTGGAGGAGATCAAGACAGCACAAACGCCGTCTTGAAACTGAAAGTGCAGTGGCGGGAAATGTGGACACAAAACTTATCTGCGCGAGCTTTTATACGTTCCGATACTACAGGGTGTTTCAGCTAACTTGCGTCACCATTTTTTGAGGAGATTCACGCATTGGTGTCACGGGGATGCAAATAATTTAGTATTATTTACTGTCATCTAGACCACGCCACACTATTTTCGCAAAATGACCTCACCATTTAATTAGACATCATTTGAACGCCTGATTTAAACACGATATGTTCAATGACGAAGTTGTAAATCACGTTATTTAGTGCGCAGCTAATTTATTTTCCATGACAATAAGTGGCTTTTTCAAATGGTAGCACATGTTAGCTTAAACACCCTGGAACGTACAAAAAGCTTGCGCAGCTGAGTTTTCTGTCCACCTTATTTTCCGCCACAGTGCACCTTTTCAACTTTCAGTCGGCTTCTTTTGTGTTGTCTGGACCTCTTCCATTGTGTCCATGTCTGCACCCCTTTGCTTTTGTGTGATGATAAAAGCACATTCCTCGGTTAAAAAGACAAATATCGAAGAATATATTAGCACAGCTTATTTACCCTATATGGTGTCTATTAGATACAAGGACACTTTGGAGTGTTCTTAATGAGCGTCTCATCCTTTCGTGTTTGGTTTTCCTGTATTTTTTTTTCCGGACAAAGGTGCTCTCTCATCCACACGTCCTCTTCTCCTTACTCGCCATCGCTGTCAACTGCGGTCGCGGCGGGGCTGATCTTCCGGCGCCACTGGCCGCCACCCTTAAGGTAAGAGATTTTTCTGGAAGCACTAATTGATTGATTGATTGATTTCTGGGATTTCTGGGGCTTCGGAAATTTCGACCACCTGGTGTTCTTTAACGTGCACTGACATCTCACGGTATACACGGGTCTGAACATTTTGCCTCCATCGAAATGCAGCCGCAGCGGCAGGGATTCGATACCGCGACCCTCGGATCAGCAGTCGAGTGCCATAACCATTGGTGGCGGGTCTAGATAAACTTGACGTCGGTCAGATACGAATAGAGCACAATGAAGCGGTCGTATACATAGTGTACCACCAACAAATGATTACGAAACGAATGTAAGTTATATACAACTAATTTATGAGTATCCGGACAAGAACCGGTGTTCAGGGCAGCAAGGAGGAGTCTTAAAGTGTTGAACAAATTGTTCGAAACGGTGAAAAATAGGGAATTTCGCTGAGTCAACGTTTCCGCAAGTGGACTTGTTTTTCGCCCGGGCGATCACCTGCCCTGACGAAGACACGAAAGACCAGTTGCCTGTCGCAAATATAGATACAGTTATCGAAACGTGACTCTAGCGACATTTTCTGTTTGTCAATGTCGTCAACAATTTTTCTTCCCATAATTTGTGATTAGAAATCCGGACAAGACTATAAAGTTAAGCGGAAAATGGATGCTTGGAATTGATGAGAGATAGGGAAAAAGAACCCTTTGACATATTTAAACGTGATGACTAAGACAGGTCAAAACATCGACACAAACAACATTATTTTTTTGTTCGAAGGCTTCTCCCTAACTTGCCAGTAGCTCTTTTGCGAAACACTCACAAAACTTCCTGAGAATGTACAGCTTTGGGCGCACATTCTTTAAATGTACATTCTGAAATTTTTTCGCTGTATGTAGATGTGGTAAGTGACACAGTGTTATTGCACAGTTATGAAGTGGTAAGTCTCGCGCCACTGCCTTTTCCTTCAGATTTTGAGTATAGTCAGGTTTCAGCAACATTTGGGGAAAAAGAAGGCCTCGAAATCTTTATTCAGCATTATTTTTCCTAATTTTTTAACCTCTCTATACGATGTCAAATAAATTTAACCTAAATCGACCCTGGAGTTGTCTGATGAAACCAGCTTGCATGTATGCTCGGATAAAAATATGTAAGTTCGCACAAATCAAAACATTCTTCTTATATATAGAAAAGGCACAGTTTCTCCTCGCGCTCTTGGATGCTTAGAGGTCCTCGATATTTTTGTTTTACTTGCCCATCATGCCTAAAACGCGACTGTGGATTTGCTGTGTACGTCGATACTCTGCTTTACTCCGTCTACGTCAAGTTATCTTGCCACCCTCGTTATCAGGTGAAGAAAAAAAAAAACACGGACATTTTCTCATAGGGAACTTTATGCTAATAGCTCTGAAGCTCCATCAAGAAGGTTCGTATTGGATTCAGATATTTTGGTAATCGTGGAGCCCATCTATTCGAATCATGTAATTTTCCCGAAACCTTGTTACAAGAAGCGTCATATTTTCTTAGAATGTCCAAGAAGGTGCTCTACACTCTAATATGTAGCGTTGTCCGTTTTTCTTATGTTTGTTCCCAGAAAGCTTTCCGGAACATTGCTGCCCGCGCACTAGCAGAAAATTTTGGACGAATTTAAATACTTAATCCTACTAGCAGGTATATTCTCGGTTACGTGTTTATTACACTTTTGGCTACGCCAGCTTTATCGTCATTCAAGCTGCTTCTTATGAGCGAGTTATCTGGCAGATTTTTCAAAAATTGCTTATTACGTGAGACTGCAGCTAACAGAGTGGTACAAAGAAAAGAAATGAGGTGCTACAGGAAATTGAGGTAATTGAAACGACCGACATAGATTCTATGGAAGCTATACATCTGCATCCAATTTAAATATTGATTCCAGTTGTGCTGCTTGAGCTGCATCTTTGGAAGGAACAACCCAGTTCTTTGCGGCATTTGCGCAGACTTCACAAACACGCCAAAAGAAGTAACTGAAGTAACTTCAACATCCATGGTGAGTGACAGGGGCATTTCGAGAGAGGAGGAAAGCAAACGGTGTCTGTAGCGATATCTGTATGTTCCTGAAGGTTTTATGTTAAAGAGCATCTCTGCGAATGATTCGCATGCCTTGATACAGTTTGCGAAGCCGTGATGGATCGCTTCACCGTGTAGGCACAAGTGATCGTTCGTTGGCAAGGTCGAGCAACACCTTCCTTTTAATTTGCGTTCGCATACAAGGCGTCTGCAACGTGATTTTTGTAACGCACTGACAACTTCAGCGATCAACCGAAAGAGGTGCGCTCAGAACACTAGAATGCCAGCACGATCAATGGGAGCAGCATAAAATTTGCGTCACCCCCTCCCCTATCTCGGAATTAAAGAAGACTTGTACGCAAACTTGATAAGGACACTGGAAAGAGACAGGGACGAGAGCAAACTTCCTACTAACTTTATTTTTCGTCGCTGTCAATATACGTGCACGCATTCAACCACGTGGCCCCAAAGGTAAACACATTGTCACGCTTAATTTTGGAGATCACAACCGGCGACGCAAGAAATTCATTTCACTGTCCATTAACGCAATCGAAGTCTGGCATCCCCCCTCTCAACGCAACATAAAAGGCTTCCATCGGTTCACGGGCCGTATTATCATGGTTTTTACCCAAAACTTTGATATCTCGGAAAATCGGAGCACACATGCAACGCCCGATGTGCGCAGGCAAATGCGCACTTTCCTTATTAATTATCGACAACTCGTGTTCCCTTGCACGAACGTTGATGCACTGTCCGGTTTGCCCTACATAATAATTACCGCATGAAAGCGGGATTTCGTATACAACGCCAACCGCGCGGTCTACAAAAGGCAGCTCATGATTTAAGGGGTTGAAAAGAAAATGCGCATTTGCCTGCGCGCGTCCGGCGTTACACGTGTGCTCCGGTTTTCCGAGATATCAAAGTTTAGGGTAAAAGCCATGATAACACGGCCCGTGAACTGATGGAAGCCTTTTATATTGCGTTGAGAGGGGATGCCTGTGTAAGCCAGACTTCGATTGCTCTATCGGACAATGAAATGAATCTCTTGCGTCAGTCGGTTGTGATCTGCAAAAGCGTGACAATGTGTTTACCTTTGTGGACACGTGGTTGAATGTGTGCATATATACTAACAGCGACGAAAAATAAAGTTAGTTGGAAGTTTGGCGCTCGTCCGTGTCTCTCTCCAGTGTCCTCGTCAAGTTTGCGCGCAAGTCATTTTTAATTCCAAGTATGTACCAACTCGCCCATCGGAAAGTCTTATTCCCCTGTCTCATCTTGAACATTCTCCATCGCAAGAGCTCGGTGTGCTATATATCCTACCCCCATAACATGGCGGAAGAGGTAGAGTAACAACTGCGACGTGATTATGAGGCTTGGCGTGCTAGATGGCTCCAGATTATAATTTCAACCATCTTGCACTTTTCAACTCGTACCTAAACCTAACCACACGGATGTCTTCCATTTCACCTCCATCTAACTGCGGGCGCCGTGGCCGGGGTTGGAATACTCGCCCATGTTTTATGAGTGCATGTAAAAGAGCCCCAAGTGGTCCAAATTTTCGCTGCCCTCCATTACGGCGAGCCCCATAATCATACCGCGATTTTGGTCTTTAAAAGCTCGGAAATTATTTATTAACACGAACCATTGAGCTTTGCTGCCAAACGCATGCCAAGCTACCGCGGTGCGTGAGAGACAAAATAGGCGGCGGTAAGTGCTTCATCAGCAATGGCGAGATAGACACAACGTGAAGAAAATCCGTTCGCTATTCTTCTCTCAGAATTTGACCGTCACGTGACCCCTGAAGAAGCCCTATTGGTGGACAATGATTCTCGCTTGCGTTTTTCGCGCTACCCTGACGCTACGTTTATTACGTATTGGTCCGTTAGCAACATTCTTTAAGTCTATAAGCGTGTTGCGCTATGGTTTATCGTACATTCTCGAGAACATTGTAAAGTTCGTTTGGATACCGAAGGAGACCACCACTGTTATGGTCTTCATGAGAAATGTTTACAAAACCTTGAGGGTGTGCTAAATTCGGCGAAAACTTCTTTCACCGCTATATGCGACGCATTAGGCAGCAGTTAAACGGTATCAAAGAAGAAAAACTTCCTTCAAGAGCTAGCACAATGTGGACTTCTATTTTGAAAGGAAGTAAAGAGACTGACAGAAACCGCGTGAAAAAAAAATTGCCTTTACATCGCTGGCCCATTGCTTAACGCTTTCTTTTCAAGTGTTCCCCGAAAAAGAAAGAAGAATCCAACACAAAACTTCCTCACAAATCCCCAAATTTCGTCACCGCAAGAAGTGCTCCCCACAGTTTCTCGCCATAGTTTCCGAAAGTGGCTTAAGCCCGCGTCGAAACCACGTGGGCGAATAGGAGAAACAATAAAAGTTGAACTATTAGATCTGCCCGACTCGCTTCCACCATGCATATTAGCCGAGACCATTCCCAGGCTCGTCTGGCTCTGTCCGCTTGACTCGGACAAAGCCAGATGAGCCTTTCCTCGACACAGCTTACGGTACAGAGTCCAACGGGTCCCATCTGGCCGACCAACTCCATTTCATTACTTATTTGCGTTCACCCAAAACTCATCGGTTGCTCCAGCTGCCGATCCTATTCGATGGCCTTACATACACGTCGTAGTGCTGCAAGGGTAGTTTAGTTTCTCGTCTACGGGAACGACTGGAGGCTTTGGCGGCCAGCGGGCAACTTACTACGTTCAAAGCGTGTGCCCGCGAGGTTATGAGGCGGCAGCAGCATCGCCCCAAGGAGCGTGGCCGAAGTGGTAAACGTTGTTACCGATACGTTCGCCTGGCATGTTCATGTCGCCCGCTGCCTCTCAACACTGGCAAATGTGAGAGTGAGTAGAAGTCTTGCAGCAGAATATGGAAGCGATCCGAGTGGAGATAATGTGTCGATTCTATTTCTGCTACTTTCCCATCTCGTGCATCTTCCAAGACCCTAAGTATGCTCGGCTTATATTCTCTCCGAAATGCTTATGCATTGCGGATATGACATAAGCTGAGTATCGACCTTTGTTACTGACAGGGATAGATGATCAGGAAAGAATAGACTAGGCAAAGAGGACTCCTTACGTCATACCGACTCAAGTTGGTCATTGATAAAGAATAGCAGGTGCACGTTGTAAGAGGGAGCGCAGAGCGGGGATGTGACGATCGAAAGGACATCGGCAAAGCGATGTAGTCCAACGAAAAACGAGTTAGAAAGCGTCGAAGTACTGTTCGATAGCTTGGTCGGAGAGTTACTACTCAATGCAGAAATCCAGAAGTTCAAATGATAGATGCAGGAACTAAATATTGCCATGTGGCTCATTTCACACCCTGGTTCCACTCATTTTATTCTAGCTAGAATGTTAACATACTTATAAGTGTACGGGAGGCTTGGTTTGCTCACCCGTTCAGAAACACCTCCTCGTAGACAAATTTGCTAGACCATTTCCGCATTGTCATGGACCAGGCCTCTCAAACCTCGTCAGGCCCACAGATGCAGTAAGTGGCTTCAAAAAATGCGCTTTTCTATGTCCTCTTGTGGTGACTAGAAAGACTTGCAGCAGATTAAAAAGGAAATCAAACTAGCTCAAACGAGGTAACAATACCTTATGAGGTTTTATTGGTCAAAACAGTGATATGATTATCAAGCGTGCCGTTATGCGAAAACTGCGCTATAATTTTGACTACCTGGAATTTCTTAACGTGTAACTAACAGTAATTACACGTGTTTTCCTTCATTTTGCACACGGCGGAATGCACCCTCTCTGGCTGGGAGTCGAACCCGCGTCCTGTAGCTAAGCAGTGCGGGTGTACGAATCGTGTATCGATTTTGGTTCGCCACCCACGGACACAATATTCATAAGTTTTCTTTAAATGGAAACATTTTAAAGCCCTGATTTTAGATTTAACTGAAGCTGAAACTGCCATGTAATATTTACGTGGTATTTAACGTACACATAACTTAACATGATGCTACACAGTCAAGAAAACGAGAACTATGAATGGGTATATAGTATGTTGTCAACTGCTGTTTCAGTGTTTTCCCACTGCTTGGTTCTTGTGTATCGCAATTCATGACATTACGTTCAGTCATGGTATGCGCAAGTATGTACCCAACTTGGCTTTTATCACTTCTGTGCAGCGATGGTGAGAATTGGCGCGAGCGTTGATATTACGGTAAATTGATTTTTCTTACCTATGCCGTGACCCCAGACCCCTTTGGTATTCAGAATTTCGCTACAGATGGCCATGTTAGGAAATGCACTACCACGCTTGGCGTAATGCTCGACATATCGCATTGCGACCGCTATGGTAAAATAGCACCGTGTCCTGACCCGCAGCCCCTGAACCTGCTGATTAATCCGAGCATTTGTTCTTGAGCAGTCGAGTTAATTTTCCTCCCACGGAAATGTAGTATAACTAGTTTTCCAACTAAACTACATTTATTAAATTTATAATCACGATGCCTCACGACGAAGTGCACAATCAATCATCGTACCACCTTGACGGATTCATGTATACAATATTGTCGGCAGCAGATCATAGTTCGGAACATAAGATGACAGTTCCAGTAAAAAAGCTCAAGAGCGCAAATCGCTTACAGTGTCACCAAAAATGAACGTCATGACCGTGCGAAGCGCCGTGATATTTTAAAGTATAAATTGTCTTGAGTAATAAGCGATGAAATATGACAGTGGCCCGGGACGGCAATTTTTTGTAGGACCAGTTGCGGATGTCCTACTTCTATACACAAAAGAGACGAAAAATCCTGGATCTTCCGTAATCGGAAGTAGACGCAAGCACGATATAACAACCGGCAAAACAGAGCCGCATCTCGTTGCAAGTGTCGTCTCGGTCAAGCACCGTCCGCGCAGCGCCATATGCTGCCGGCGTACAGTCACGCAATATGCTGTTATCTCTCGAACGAGGCGGCTCAAAACCCGCACCGCGAATTTCCTCAACCGATGGCATCGAAAAGAGGACGGGCATCCATATCCCAGCGCAAGGAGACGACGATCAAGTGTATGGTGCCTCGTTGGAAATGACGTAACATCAGCCTGCTAGAAGTTACAGTTTCAGTGACAGTGGGAAGAAACACAAAGAAGAACTCGGGAGCAATATTTTTTTGCAGCATGTTTTGACAGTATAACCATTGTGTGTAATACACTCCAGTATAAAGGATTGGGGGCGAGAGGCCACGCCTTTTATACTTTGGTTGGATGTCGCTTGAGTGCCCGTAACACCTCTTGCTTATGGCTCAAGTTCACTTGTAGGTTGCCGACGCAGCGTAAGCCAAAATGATTTCATGCTTAAAAAAATGTACGCGGCTTGCAGTAGTCGTGCAAGGTGTACTAAGAACGGATATTGTAGCCGACATAACTTCTCCCGGCTTCTACAAGCTCAACTTGGGCATGTTATCTGTCACGTGACAATCTCTGACATGGTTTTTACGGGAACATGTCACGTGGCTACCTGTTACATTGTTTTGGCGGGAAAGGTGTCGCGTGACTACCTGTTACATGGTTTTGACAGGGACATACCGCGTGTCAAGCTATGATGTCATGCTACGTGATTTTGGTCACGTGCCTAGGTTCACATTGGATTGGCAGGCAAGGTCCGGTTTCCTCTCTTCCCTCCTCACCCTCACAGTCATTATACCTCACCCTAACTTCCTTTTCCCACCTTTTTCTAACTACACTGTACATTTCTGCGTTTTTCTTTCTTTCTCTGCGCGTCTGGGATTTTGTACCCTCTCTCACTGTCATCTTTGTAACCCTTCTCCCCCTTATCCCCAGTTCAGGGTAGCAAACAGGCGACTAATATCTGGTTAGTTAACCTCCCTGCTTTTCCTCTTCATCTCTCTATCTGTCTCTCTCGGGAAGGCGTTGGTCTCAGACCTCGGCTCAACATAATTTTTTTGCTAACTGGGCTGGTTTTGTGAAAAAATCTGTGTGGATTTCCTTTGTCCTCGTAAATATCTCCCACTCCTTTGTCCTTCAAAGGGGTGGATGCTGCTGATCCGAAGGTCGCGGGATCGAATCCCGGCCGCGGCGGCTGCATTTCCATGGAGGCGAAATGTTGAGGCCCGTGTGCTGTGCGATGTCAGTGCACGTTAAAGAACCCCAGGTGGTCGAAATTTCCGGATACCTCCACTACGGCGTCTCTCATAATCAGAGCTGGTTTTGGGACGTTAAACCCCACAAATCATCAAAGGGGTGGATGATATTTATTTTTTATCCGCGTAAAGCCGATGCACTTAATTTGTGCGAGTTTTGTGCGAGGCAACTCTTACAGTCAACGTTTACGTTCCAAAGCGAAAATTGGGCACTGCAGCGTAAGTTGCGTGGCAGGCTGATGTGAACCAAACCGGCGAATGCCGCACGACACCTGCCGAGCCCTCCACGCCTAATAAGCGATACATGTTCCTTCTCCTCTCCAGCTTCTGGGAGACGCGTTCGCGGCACCCATACTGTTTCTTCTGGGCTACCACATCGAGAAAGCTTTCCGGGAGCCCGACGTCAGGCAGCACCTGTTTCCAGCGTTGATCCTCAGTGCGGTGAAATCGTAAGCTATTATTATTATTATTATTATTATTATTATTATTATTACGTTTATTCTGTTGTATCGTTTTTACTATGCCGCTAAGGTAACCAATGAGCATGGATCTCCTCACGTACGGAGGGGTTCACTGCTAAAGGGAACGCCTGAGCGCAGAGAGTCTGAGGGTTCTGTGGTCCACAAGAGATCACAAGATATGCAACATCAACTGGCCCACCGGTCTGTTATGTTGAGGTGTGTTGGTAGTTGAATAGTCTCATCGAGCTCGAAAGGTAGTGTATTACGTCTTAAGAAGCCCACACTTCAACCCACGAAGTTTCCACGTGTGCCAATTCTTCAGCGTGAAGATCACTGAAACAGGCGAAAAACTATACCATAAGAGAGAGTAGACCTCTGGGATTCCTCGGATGCGGACGGGACAGGAATGGGCCATACAGACAAGCGCTAACTATCAAAATGGTTTATTGGAATCCGGAAGACAGCCCCTTGCACTCTGCGATGTCAGTGCATACTAAAGAACACAATGTGGTCGAAATTTCCGGAGCCCTCCACTACGACGTCTCTCATGATCATATCGTGGTTTTGGGACGCAGAACCCCACAAATCAGTCATCAGTCCGGACGACAAACATATACAAGGCAATGTAGACTCTCAGACATGCGCATGCGCGGTGGCATCAAGAAATGATAACTGCTCTCTATAACGATAATGAAGGTGTGCTGACACAACGTTGTCCTAGCTTATCAGTGTTTGCTGATTCAATAATCAGTAAGGGTTGCGATGTGGACTTGGCGGTATGTGATTTTTCACTTCGTAATAGCGCAGCACTGAACGGAGGACACACGCTACCTGTCGTCAGTTGTCTTCTCTCTGTGTGTCCTCGTTCACTGCCGCGGTATCACGAAATGTCAATAATCGGGCGCGCGAATTCATCTTGGTGATCATACTTATAATGGAAGGCACATGCGAAAGAGGAGAATGTCCACACGAGCCGCAGTGCGCAAATAAGCAGCGTCGCCGCCCTTCTTCCCATTGCATTTGTGCTCATTAAGCCTAACACTGAAGCACCGCCACGTTTGCGTTGCATAGTGCTTGCCACACGACAAAATTCTCGACTGTGATACGTATACCAGAACAGTTCACGTGTCATACAAGAAGGTGTTGTTTATCAGATACCCTCGTCCTGTGGTAAACACTACGTAGGCAAAATGGGGCGGTGCCTCAACGTCAGGCTCAATCAGTACAAAAATAATGTGAAGAATAGTGGCAACGGTTGGTTGTCTGCGGCACGTGTTGGTGTTCTCTACTCTTGCATGAGTCTTCCATTATAAGCGAGCACCAAGATAAAATTATGCGCCTGATCATTGAACCAGCGACCGCTGATAAGATAGGCCAAGGTTGTAATTAGTAATAGTTTCTGGGGTCTTACGTCCCCAAACCACGCTATGACTGTGAGAGACGTAGTAGGGGAGGACTGTGGAAAGTTCGACCCCCTGGGGTTCTTAAAAGTGCCTGAGCGTCTACATTGCCTTGTATACATTTTTCTTCGGGATTCAAACTAAGCGTTGTTGACAGCTAGTTGTGTGTCCTTCCGGTCCGGTCCGCGTCCGAAGAAGTTCTATGCTTTAACGCAGTGAAAGACAGGACAGATTGTGCACTTATGCTGTTGTCGAGAAGTAAAGGTGGAAAGGTGTCGGCGCTCT